>CM031378.1:99765736-99997019 GCA_018208015.1 Medicago ruthenica | reverse complement strand
TTTGTAACCTTGGGCATTGCCTTGTATTTATATGGCCAAAATCAAATCTTTGTCATCATTACACAATCCTTTGATTCAGCTGATTTGTGGCCAAGATTAGCTGAATCCCTTTGCATTAAATGCTAATGGATAGAGGCAACCCTGCCTTGTGCCAAGGGGCAAGTTCCAGCTTGATTTCAGCCACAAATTCAACTTATTCTAGAAGGTAATGATGAAGAACAAAGCTGATTTGCAAATGGCTAATGCTTGGGGATCAATCCTTGCAATCTCAATGGTTGGTCAATAAAAACGTGCACTGTATTGTGCAGAGATTGAGGGATGAAAAGGCTAAATTGGCTGGTGTGAGAGGGTGAAAAGCTGCTGCAAAACAGAGTAGGCACTCATGGCTTTTCAAGTGAGAAAATCCAGCTGGTTTGACTGGTTTTTGGGGCAGCAAGCAGGAGGAAAGTCCTCAAGCAGGTGGCTGGCAACCTTGTGGTGGTTAGCAGGTCACCTGGGAGGGACTAGAGCTGCCCAAGGGCAAGCCCACTTGCTTGTCACATGCTAGGTTGGAAGAAAAAGCTTCTAACCTTGGCATTAATGGCAAGTCTTTCAACTCTGGCTTTGCTTGGCCCAATTGGCCATGAATGCTACTTAAAATAATTATGGAAATGATGTGCAACAAAATCTGGAATTAAATCCAAGAAACCAAAAATCTGCAGAAAAATCGCAGACTTCGCAGTGCGAAGTGAGCTTCGCATTGCGAAGTCCTCAATTTTGAAAAGTTGACTTTTCTGTTGACTTTTGTTGACTTTTGACTTTTTCCCCTCTTTGATTTTTTTTGATTTTTGGTTTTAAAATGCGTAGGACAAAATTAGGGTACTACAGCTGCCCCTACTTAATTGTGTCTTCGCATAGAGTGCGTGAGTGCCGAGGGCATCTCATGAACTCTTTGCGGAGATCAATTAAGTAAAAAGAAAAAGAAGGACCCGAATTTTGTCCTTCGCGAAATGCAAATGAAAGGGTTGGTAGGGTTTGATCGTATCCAGCCGCTAACACTGGAGGTAGATCCACTGGGGAATGAAGGTAATCTTATCTAGGCACTGCTTCTAGAGGTCGATTCCTGAGGGTAGTGGTTTACTCTAGGTACTGTCACTAGAGGTGGAACATTGAGGTAGGTGATCTACTCTAGGCACTGTCACTAGAGGTCGATACCTAAAGATGGTGATTTACTCTAGGCACTGTCACTAGAGGTGGAACATTGATGGAGGTGATCTACTCTAGGAATTGCTTCTAGAGGTCGAACAATGAGGTAGGTGATCTATTCTAGGAATTGCTTCTAGAGGTCGATACCTAAGCTAGGTGATCTTATTCAGGTACTGCTTCTGAATAACGATTCCTAACGAGCTGCGGTCTTACCCTAAATAGGTGCCCCTGGTTGAATGTTAATGGATGTTGGTGAATATGTGATACTCACTGGAGGATCCTTGTTGCAGGTTTTATGAAATGAAATGCATATGTATGAATGATTTGTAAATATGCATGCATGAATAAAATAAGTTGGGTGCCGAGCAGAGTCGGTCTTTGTTTGTGGGTGTGTTCATGATAGTTGGGCTTTCTTTTTTTGTTGTTTTTGTTGGTCGGTTTGGAAGGACAAGGTCCTTTGCCTACATACCCAAATGGGATCAAAACCGGTGTAGTTCGAGCCTAAGCCCGAAAATTTGTGATGGTCTGCCAATGATGATTGGTCTTTTTGTTTGTTTTTTGGTTGGTCGGTTTGGAAGGACGAGGTCCTTTGCCTACATACCCAAATGGGATCAAAACCGGTGTAGTTCGAGCCTAAGCCCGAAAATTTGTGATGGTCTGCCAATGATGATTGGTCTTTGTTTGGGGTTGAGACTCCCTGGGGAGTATCAATGAGGTTTGGCTTTTGGGGATAAAGGATCATTTTGGAAGCATGATCGATATCCAGCCTTTGTTGGTGTTTGGATGCTCAGGGTGTTTACTGGGGATTTGTAATGGTCTGCCAATGATGATTGGACTTTTTGTTTTGGGTTGAGACTCCCTGGGGAATATCAATAAAATTTGGGCTTTATTGTGGGCCAATGAAAATTGAGCTTTGGTTTGTTGTGCTTGACAAGATGATGATCTTGCTCCTACGTATCTCCTGGTGGGATGGAGAATTCAAAGCTTACGTAGTTCTTTGCTTTGCCAATGAATATTGGACTTTTGGTTTGTTGTGCTTGACAAGATGATGATCTTGCTCCTACGTATCTCCTGGTGGGATGGAGAATTCAAAGCTTACGTAGTTCTTTGCTTTGCCAATGAATATTGGACTTTTGGTTTGTTGTGCTTGACAAGATGATGATCTTGCTCCTACGTATCTCCTGGTGGGATGGAGAATTCAAAGCTTACGTAGTTCTTTGCTTTGCCAATGAATATTGGACTTTTGGTTCGCCAATGAAAATTGGACTTTGGTTTGCCAATGAATATTGGACTTTTTGTTTGGTTGCCGAGCGAGGTCGGGCTTTTTGTTGGTTGCCGAGCGAGGTCGGGCTTTTTGATTTTGGTTGCCGAGCGAGGTCGGGCTTTTTGTTGGTTGCCGAGCGAGGTCGGGCTTTTTGGTTTTGGTTGATCTCACTGGGGATATAAGGATCATTTTGGAAGCATGATCGATATCCGGCCTTAGTGGATGAAATAGATGTATGGGGGTGAGCTTTATTTGGGAAATTTGTTTCCTCCGACACCCGGGATCTTTGCGTTTTACGCGCCATGAGCTACGCACTCGTTTCTGCTGAAGAGCATGAGTCTAAAAAATGACTGATGCAAAGCTTCAAGTTTTGAGTCCTCTGATGCAATACCGGGGACCAACGAAATTCTTTCGACATTTAACGTCCAAGTAAAAAAACACACATTTTTTTGTTTTTTATGTTATTCCCATATTTCAATGCATTATTTATCATGAATAAAAACACATTTTATGAGCAAGTAAGGACGCATAACAATGAAAAGGTTTAAAAATGACTTTGATTCAACGAAACTTAGTCCCTTGTATGGGTAACTATTCGTGAAAATGTAATCCCTATAAGAGGTGATTACTGAGATAGAGAAAAAGGGAGAAACAAAAAGACAAATGGAAATTTGCTTGGGTTTCACGTGCTACTTTCCCTATGACTTCGAAATAATTTGTTTTTGAAAGATGATAATGAGGTTGATCCTTTCCCTCTTGAATTCTGTCCGGACCTCACGTGCCGCAGTCTTTTGCCTTTTTTTTTTGAAACCCCTAACTTTTACCTGGACCGCTCCTTCGAGTTTTCAGTCCACTGGGGTATATTTCCTTTTTTGATGTCCTTAATTTTTGCCTAGACCGCCTTTTCAGGTTTTCGATCTACCAGGACGCTCTCTATTGCCTAAACCGCCCTTTCGGGTTTTCGATTTAGCGAGCTCTTTTCTTTTTGGCATAATATATTTTTTTTTGACTGCGCCGGAGTTTATTGATAGGGGGATCCTTGTGGATGGGTAATACCTTTTTTCCAAGCATTAAGTCTCCTTCTCTAATTCTCGAGAATGAACTTTCTTGTTGAACTGTCCATGCCCCAATGCTGTGAGGTGTTTCTCTTTTATGGGGTTCAGTTGGTCGAACCTTGTTTGTGTTTGTGAATGCCAATGAAAATTGGGCTTTGGGTGTTTGGATGCCGAATAAGGTCGGACTTTTTATGATGGGGTGCCGAACGAGGTCGGGCTTTTATGATGGGATGCCGAGCGAGGTCGGGCTTTTGTGTTTTTTTGGCTGCCGAGCAAGGTCGGGCTTTTGCTTTTTGGATGCCGAGCAAGGTCGGGCTTTTGTGTGTTTTTTTTTTTTTTTATGGGAATGCCAATGACAATTGGGCTTTTATTGGAAGTGGGGTTTGTGATTGCCAATGGAAATTGGGCTTTTTGTTTGGCAATTGTGTGTGCCAATGAAAATTGGTCTTTTGTTGGAGATGTGAGGAATGTCAATGATGACTTGGCTTTTTGTGGGGGATGCCAATGAAAATTGGGCTTTGTTTGTTTGGGAATGTGAGGAATGCCAATGACGACTTGGCTTTTTGTGGGAATTTGTGGGGAGTGCCGTAACGGCTTGGCTTTTTTTTTGATGAATTGGGCGACCACTTGTTTGGTCATGTTTGCATAGGTAGCTGCTTCGACCCATTTAGTGAAACAGTTGATGGCACCTAGTATGAACTGGTGCCCTTTTGAAGCCTTTGGCTCAATCATTCCGAACATGTCTATGCCCCACATAGAGAAAGGTTAGGGTGATGTCATGACATTCAGAGGTGTTTGTGGTATGTGCCCCTTGTTGGCATAATTTGACGCTTGTGGTATGTCTTGGCGTGGTGCAAGCAGTCGGCTTCCCTGGTTAGCCAATAACAAACTGCCCTTAGGGTATTCACTTATGTACTTTTTGCATGTCCAAAGGCATGGGTTTGGAAGGACTCCTCATGGATTTCTTTGGTGAGCATGACTGCTTCACATTTATCCACACGTCTGAGTGAGACCTTGATTTCTCTTATAGAGTGTGCCCCGGCAGAGGGAAAACTGTAGTCCATTCTTTTGAGGGCTCTCTTGGCGAGGTTGTATTACCCTATCCTCTTGACCCCCAAGTCTGGACAATCCTTCAGGAGGTTCAAAATCGTCCTTATTATCATCTTCCGTTTGGTTAATTGGAAAATTGAAGTCATGAGGGATCGTAGCAGTGTTATTTTTGGTGGTGTATTTATGATGATTTTTTTTTGTAGGGTTTATGAAAATTTATTTGAGAACGAAAGAAAAACGAACTCTTTTGAACATAAACCGCAAATTTATTAATGACGGAAATGATTTGAAATATGGGGGTCCCATAAAAATTAATCATTTGCCTTGGGAAGAGCAAAATGATTGTTTTTTTTGAAAAACAAGATAAATTACTTGGACAAAGAAATGATTTCCGAAATTTCGATGGCCTTCCGGCTGCTCGGATCTCATCCGTAACGCTACTGTACACCGGGTCGGGTACTTCCCCTTTTTTGGTGTTTGGTGAGGGAATGATGTGAGGGTTTTTCTTTGAAATGAAAATGCATGTATGAATGCAATGAGAATGCAAAAATATGCCCCTCTTTTTTTGTTTATGCAAAAAGTTTTATGAATGCAAATGTTATGACATGCAGGGGTTTGGTATATGAACGTTCGGAACTTCCCCCCATTCTCACATGTAGGCTCTAAGTGGTGAAATCTCCTAAGAAGAGGTCCCTAGAGTCATAGATCTCACATGGAATTAGGGTTGTCTATGGACATACGTCGACATGACTTCAATTAATTCCACGCGAAAATCTCATCTAAGCGGGGTTGGACATCCTACCTCACGGACATACGTCAACGCGGGCTTCCGCACACAACCTCCTTCTAACTTAGTTTTTTTCTCAAGCTCGGGTAGAGAGCCTCACACGTCCGGCATTAACCCGAACAATGTGGAGTAACATCACTCAAGTAACCCCCGCATTTGATATATATGACATGAATATAAAGCAGATAAAGCAAATATAAACATAAAGCATAAATATAACATGTATGAATAAAACAAATAAACATGGCACGCAAAGAAAATAAAACAATTGGCTTTAAACCAAATAGGTTAGGCTTGACTCGCTAGTGGGAACAGGGTCCCCAGTGAAGTCGCCAGCTGTGCGCACCTCGTTTTTTTCCGTCGGGAAAAAGACGCGCAGATTCCTCCGAGGACGTCCTCGAACGCTCGGAGGGTGCCTTTGTGAAGCCGCCACCAAAGTTTTTGTGTAAAGGGAACGTTGATAAACCCTTAAGTTTTTTTTTGTTGTAAAGGGAAACGATAATAAAACCCTTTTGACGATGAGGATAAGGATTAGGTCATCGCAACCATTGTCGGGTTCGGGAGTCGGTTACGCGAGGGGAAGGTATTAGCACCCCTCACGTCCGTTGTACTCAACGGGAACCTTCTATTTGGTTAAGACTTGAATTGATTTTTAATATTTTGCGTTCATGTTCATTTATGCTAAAATATAATAATGGGGGAAAGAGATAAAAACAAACGAAAGAAAGAAAAAAAAAAAGTTTTTATTATTGTGCTTGACAAGATGTCGATCTTGCTCCTACGTATCTCCCGGTAGTCGGAGAATTCAAAGCATACGTAGTTCTTTGGTAGAAAAACGTATGTGTGTTGGTTGATTTTAATTGGACGATGTTTTAAACCGAATTCTTACGATTAAAACGTAGCTTGTATGCTCGCGCTCGGAGACTTATTAAGCGTATAGCTTGTATGCTCGCGCTTTTGAGACTTATTAAGCGTTTGTTCACGAATCGCATTAGAATTGTTAAAAGTTACGTCCGTTAGGGTAAAGGGTTGAATTGGCCGTTATGGGACCAAGGGAGGTACAATGGACTCATATAAGTCAAACATTGACCGAGTGGACTCCGAAGAGTCGGGCGATTGTTCGATTGATCCACTGAGATCAAGAACGGGTACAATGGACTCGGGCGAGTCGAACATTGACCGAGTGGACTCTAACGAGTCGAGGGATCGAGTCTAATGGCCAACGGGGGACCAAAAGGCTTGGATTGACCACAAGGGGCCAAGATTTGGTTTGGTTAGGGTTGTACATATTAAAAGGGAATGACGATTGTCCGAGCGACGAGACATACGTCACGCATTCGTACAATCGGGGCGATGGAGAGACATACGTCACACCATCCCTTTTTCATTCATGTTTTTGGATTGAATTTTTTAGAAATCCCAAGGCAAGTCAAAACATTTGGTTTGAAAACCCAAAATGGGAAGGTTTAGCAAATTTGCTAGAAAACGCGCAAGTTCGTCTCATTTTGCGAAAATGCGCACATTACCGGTGTATGTTCATTTTTTTGAGTTTTGAACATCATGAACAATATTTATTGTTCAAGTTTAGATTGAAAAGCTGAACATAGCTTGTTGGTTCATGTGGTTTTGAAAATTTGGGAACATAACTTGCTTTGCAAGTTATCCACAAAATGGCTATACGAACTTGTGATTTTGCCAAAATTATGCAAAAACCTTGTTATGATTTGAAGAACATAGGTTTAAAAACTCTTAGGTTCTGAGCCCTGGGGCTAGAACCTCAAAAATTGGTTGTTTGGACACAAAAACTCAGGTTCTGAGTTCTGTCATGGTCGCACTGCGACCATGACTTCGCACTGCGAAGCATGCGAAATTTTGGGTTCAGAAGCTGTTTCTGAACATTTGTTCAGAAACAACTTCTGAACACACTCAAGACCTTATATATGGGTGAAAAGCTTTGAGTTTTTGGGGTGAAAAAGGTTGCACAAACCAATTTTGATGTTTTGAAAACCTTGGGATTTCTTTGAAATTCAAAAGGGGTTTTTTAGGACCAAAAGGTTTTGAGCCAAAATAGCTATGCAAACACAATTAGAAATGCAAGATAAAGAGCTTAGTAACTTACAGAACTCCTTAGCAAAGCTCCAGCTGCACTTGGCTTGATTTGGTTGAAGGCTTTCACAAAGGTTTGAAGATTTGTGATGAACTTGAACTTTTGAAAGCTTTGTGTGGATTGATTGCTTCTGGTTATTTGTGGAGGTTTGTAGGTTGAAATGAGTAGAGTTTCTGCTCTTTGAATGTTGTGTTTTCTGTCTAATTGTGTGTGTTTGTAACCTTGGGCATTGCCTTGTATTTATAGGCCAAAATCAAATCTTTGTCATCATTACACAATCCTTTGATTCAGCTGATTTGTGGCCAAGATTAAGCTGAATCCCTTTGCATTAAATGCTAATGGATAGAGGCAACCCTGCCTTGTGCCAAGGGGCAAGTTCCAGCTTGATTTCAGCCACAAATTCAACTTATTCTAGAAGGTAATGATGAAGAACAAAGCTGATTTGCAAATGGCTAATGCTTGGGGATCAATCCTTGCAATCTCAATGGTTGGTCAATAAAAACGTGCACTGTATTGTGCAGAGATTGAGGGATGAAAAGGCTAAAATTGGCTGGTGTGAGAGGGTGAAAAGCTGCTGCAAAACAGAGTAGGCACTCATGGCTTTTCAAGTGAGAAAATCCAGCTGGTTTGACTGGTTTTTGGGGCAGCAAGCAGGAGGAAAGTCCTCAAGCAGGTGGCTGGCAACCTTGTGGTGGTTAGCAGGTCACCTGGGAGGGACTAGAGCTGCCCAAGGGCAAGCCCACTTGCTTGTCACATGCTAGGTTGGAAGAAAAAGCTTCTAACCTTGGCATTAATGGCAAGTCTTTCAACTCTGGCTTTGCTTGGCCCAATTGGCCATGAATGCTACTTAAAATAATTATGGAAATGATGTGCAACAAAATCTGGAATTAAATCCAAGAAACCAAAAATCTGCAGAAAAATCGCAGACTTCGCAGTGCGAAGTGAGCTTCGCATTGCGAAGTCCTCAATTTTGAAAAGTTGACTTTTCTGTTGACTTTTGTTGACTTTTGACTTTTTCCCCTCTTTGATTTTTTTTGATTTTTGGTTTTAAAATGCGTAGGACAAAATTAGGGTACTACACCCAACAATCGAAGACTTCGACTTCAAGGATACTTTGTAGAGGCATTTCATTCCTCTTTGAAATCCCTCCGGTTTTCTGGCAACTCTCACATTCTTTCACATGTTCATAACAGTCTTTGAACAATGAGGGCCAATAAAAGCCAGCTTGAAGAACTTTTGCTCCAGTTCTTTCTCCACTGTAGTGACCACCATATGGCGAGTTGTGACAATGCCACATGATGTCCTTGGCTTCTTCTCTAGCAACACATCTTATTATTAAGTGGTCTACTCCAATCTTGAATAAGTATGGGTCATCCCAAATGAATTGAGTGGCGTCTCTCAACAACCTCTTCTTCATTTGCCATGTGTAATCCTCCGGTATGAACCCCGTTGCTTTGTAATTGGCCATGTCCGCGAACCACGGTCTTTCTTGTATGCTAAGCAACTTTTCATCCGGGAACTCTTCAAGGATGTCCCTTTCATTCTTCGTTATCTCTTTGTTCACCAATCTGGACAGATGATCAGCTACTAGGTTCTCAGTCCCCTTCTTGTCCTTAATCTCCAAATCAAACTCTTGGAGTAGCAACATCCAACGGATGAGTCTCGGCTTTGAGTCGGGTTTGGTAATCAAGTACTTGATAGCTGCATGGTCAGTCCAGATAACAATTTTTGAACCAATGAGATACGAACGAAATTTTTCTAATGCGAACACTATGGCAAGTAATTCTTTTTCAGTGGTAGCATAATTGACTTGTGCGTCATTTAAAACTTTACTTGCGTAGTGTATAGCATGAAAAATTTTGTTTTTGCGTTGACCTAACACCGCGCCTACCGCATAATCACTTGCATCGCACATAAGTTCAAAATCATATGTCCAGTTTGGTGCGGTGATTATGGGTGCGGATGTTAAGCTATCCTTTAAACTATTAAATGCATTTAAACAGTCAATATCAAAATCAAAAGACTTATCTTTGTTGAGCAAGTTGCTCAATGGCTTGGCAATTTTTGAGAAGTCTTTGATGAACCTCCGATAGAACCCGGCATGGCCTAGGAAGCTTCGGATTCCTTTGACATTAACTGGTGGTGGAAGTTTTCCTATCACGTCGATCTTAGCTTTATCAACTTCAATACCCTTTGAGGAGATCTTGTGACCAAGGACAATACCCTCGGTTACCATGAAGTGACACTTCTCCCAATTGAGCACCAAGTTGGTTTCCTTGCACCGTTTAAGTACCGTGTCCAGATTCTCCAAGCATAAATCAAATGATGACCCGAAAACTGAGAAGTCGTCCATGAACACTTCAATGCTTTTCTCTATCAAGTCTGCAAAAATGGCTTGCATGCATCTTTGAAATGTTGCTGGAGCGTTACATAAACCGAACGGCATGCGTCGATATGCGAATACCCCAAAAGGACATGTGAATGCAGTCTTCTCGTGATCGTCTGGATTCACCGATATCTGATTGTAACCTGAATACCCATCAAGGAAACAGTAAAAAGCTTGTCCTGACAGCCTCTCTAGCATTTGATCCATAAATGGTAGAGGAAAATGATCATTTCTAGTTGCTTTGTTCAACCTCCGGTAGTCAATACACATTCTCCAACCGGTCACGGTTCTTGTCGGTATGAGCTCATTCTTCTCATTCGTGATAACCGTCATACCTCCCTTCTTAGGGACAACTTGAACCGGACTAACCCAAGAGCTATCCGAGATCGGATATATCATGCCGGCTTCAAGTAGCTTCACTACTTCTTTCCGGACTACTTCCTTCATGTTTGGGTTTAGCCGTCTTTGAGGTTGTGCTACCGGCTTATAATCCTCTTCCATCATGATCTTATGCATGCAATAGGAAGGACTTATCCCTTTTAAGTCGGATAGTGTCCAACCTATTGCTTCTTTGTTGGACTTCAAAACTTCGACCAATCTTGTTTCTTCGTGGTTTGACAAGGAGCTACTAATGATCACCGGTTTGGTACCCTCTTTGTCAAGAAACACATACTTCAAATGTGAGGGCAATATCTTCATCTCCGGCTTCACTTCTTCTACTTTAGCTTCATTCGTCAATTCCTCGATTTTGGCTTTGTGAGGAGGAATTTCCTTCAACGAATCGAGCTCCTTCAAACACTCTTCTAGCTCTAGCTCATCTTCTTCTCCTAGGATACTTAGTGCGTTTGTCAAAACTCTCTCAAGATGCGTCAAGTCATGCAACTGGTTTCTCGTATCAACTATCAATTCTTCCGTTGCATCCATCTTGAAACACGCAGCTTTATCACTAGGGAACTTCATTGCTTCATGGATGTTGAAATTGACTTCTTCATCGTCCACACGGACTTTCATCAAGCCTCCGTCAAGATCAATCATCATCCGTGCCGTTTGCATGAAAGTTCTCCCAAGAAGTAGTGGCACATCATCATCCTCCGGAATATCCATCACTACAAAGTCGACGGGGAACAAGAACTTGTCGACTTTCACCAACACGTCTTCAGCAATTCCCAATGGACGAGTGTAGGATTTGTCGGCCAATTGCAAGGTTAAGTTGGTTCTCTTCACAACTATATCACCTATCCTTTTGACAACGGATAGTGGAATTAGTTTGATGCTTGAACCCAAATCAATAAGTGCCTTGCCGACATCAACATTGCCAATGGATACGAGCAATGTAACTTTGCCCGGATCTCTCTTCTTTCTTGACAATGTGTTCTGGATGATCTCACTACAATTTGCATCTAGCAAAATTGTTTCTTCTTCATTAAACCTCCTCTTCTTGGAAAGGATTTCCTTCATGAACTTGGCATAGGTAGGCATTTGCTCTAGTGCTTCTGAGAATGGTATATTGATTTGTAAACTCTTGAATACTTCAAGGAACCTAGCAAACTGCCTCTCCTTCTCTTTTTTGGCTGGTGTAGTTGGGTAAGGTAGGTGTGGTGTTGGTGCATTCTTCACTATTTCTTGCTTCTTGCCCTTCTCCTTCACCACATCCTTCTTCCATACAATGTTCTCATTTTCAACTACATCCTTATTGTTTTTTTCTACTTCTACATCCTCTATATGTACATCTTCTATTTCTTCCTCATGCCCTTCATCTTCATCCTTCTCCTTCACCTCATTCTCAACAACCCTTCTCTCTACTTCCAGATTGTCCCCTATACCTTGGCCAATTACCTTCCCACTCCTTGTAGCTATTGCCTTGCAATTTTCGTTGTCTCTTGTTGCAAGGACTTCCTCACCAAAATGACTTAATTGTCATTTCGATGATGATGCATGATCCTTAGGGTTGGTTTGTGTGTTGGCGGTAAAGGTTCCGCCTTGTTGAGTAGCTTGAGAAAGTTGTTGTGCCAATTGACCCACTTGCGTCTCCAGATTTTTGATGGACGCATCAGTGTTTTTCTGGTTGGCCATTGACTGCTGCATGAATAAATTGAGGGTTTCATCGGTGGTTTGGTTGCGGTTTTGTTGTGGAGGTTGATATTGGTTAAAGTTCTGGTAAGGTTGTCGGTTGTACTGGCCAGCTTCTCCTCTCCAACCTTGGCCATAATTCGGATTATTCCCTCTTGGGAAGTTGTTTGGATGGCTTTGGAATTGGTTTTGAAACTGTTGAGGCCTTGGTTGATTACCAACATAGCTTACCTCTTCTGTGGGGGGTGGACAGAATCCGGTTGGGTGGTCTCCCGAACAAAGCTCGCAAGATGCGACTTGGTGTTGTCTTCTTTGCTCGTTCTGGATGTCCTTCATTTGCTGAGGAAGGTTGGACATTTTCTTTGTCAACTCTTCCACTTGTTGCGTGAGCAACTTGTTTTGTGCAAGGATCGCATCATTAGTTCCCAACTCTAAGATTCCCGTCTTCCTTTGGCTTTGGCTCCGGTTGTGATGAGCTTGGTGATCGTTCAACGCCATTCTTTCTATAATAGCAACAGCATCCTCCGCGCTCTTGGCCATCAAAGAACCACCAGCTGCAGCGTCAAGCAAAAGCTTGGATTGTTGTTGCATTCCGTTCCGGAAGAGATGAATTTGTGTTAATTCATCAAATCCATGGTTCGGACATCTTCTGAGCATTGACTTAAAACGCTCCCAGGCTTCACATAGTGTTTCACTTGTACCTTGTGAAAACACCGCAATGGTTGTCTTCGCCTCCATGAAACGATTCTGAGGGAAGAACCTCTCAAGGAATTTCTCCTCAAGTGTATTCCAATTCGTCATTACCGTCGCAGGTTGGTCCAAGTACCACTCCTTAGCTTTACCAATCAATGAGTGTGGAAACATCCTCATCCACATAGCCTCCTCATTACTTTCCGTTTCACCAAGGGTTCCCGCAATCTCATAGAATTTTGTGAGATGTTGGAACGGGTCTTCATGATCCAATCCTGAGAATGGATTAGCATATAAGATTTGTAATATCCCCGTCTTCATCTCCGTTTGCTTGGTAGTCCGCTGAGTTTTCCCCAATTGAGCAAAACGACGTGGACTGTTAGTACATGGAACCCCAGAACCTCCTGAACCATCTCCAGCTGCAGCCATTTGTAACTCTTGGCTTGGATTAGGACTAGATGATTGACTAGAAACAGAACTCTCCTCTTGTTGCCTCCTCCTTGCTTGTTGCTTCTTTCTCTGATTCTTACTGTTGTTTCTTCTAGCTGTTCTTTCAATCTCGGAATCAAAAAGAAGTTGGTCCTCTGGAACTTGACCTCGCATAAACGATATCAACAATCTGACCACAAAGGATTAGCAAACAAGATGGATAAGAAATATTAGTTATATACATAAAAGAATTTTGTGCAAAATTGCTTAAAACCATAATTAAAGTTGCAATGATTATAACATCAAAACTTTAATCCCCGGCAACGGCGCCATTTTGTTGAATGAACAAAAGTAAGTATTAGTTTTTATATCGTTCCACAGGGATTAATGTGATATCATAAACCGTTCAACTTCGATTATCGTCTTAAGTTAGGGTTTAACTTGTTTTTACTACACTACTCATCATTTTAAAAACATAATAAATAAATAGTAGAGTCATAGGACATAGAAGGTGTTAGGATTAACGTTCATCAATCAAACATCGTTTATATTCGATTGATTACAAATACGGATTCTAGCGTTTTCTTATATATGACATTATTACGTATTGCTCAACAACATCATTGATTTCCCAAATGACGTCGTGATATCGATTGTATCGTTTAATCGATGATTTCTCAATCTATTAAACGATCCAAAAGCATTATGATCCAATACTATAATGTAATTATCAAAACCAAATCCCATTTCTAGAATTTCTTATCTTGATAGAAAATCATTCTAAACCTAGATTCAAAAGTCTTTTTCAACAACATTTAAATCAAACATAAGATTGAAAAGCAAGAAGAAATTCAATGGTATATAAAAATTGCTAGAATCATATATTGAATAATCAAAAGTTTACAACATGAGTGATTGATTACCTATTAATCCCAACAAAGGAGATTGGTTGATCATTATCATGACAACACTTGCAAAATAAGAAAGGAAGATGAAGATTTAATAGAGCTTGATGTCTCAAAGCTTCTAAAATGTCTTCTTCAATCCAAAGTTACTTGCTATTTTGAAGTTTTCCTCCTTCTATGCCTAAAATCTCTTTCTTAGGAATAAGCTCTTAAATTTCGTGTAAAATTGTAAGCAATACAATAGTAAGTCTTTAACCTAAAAGCTGTAAAAAGCTTAAATACTAAACTGATAAATACAATCTCGCTCAGCGATACGTATCATCGCTCAGCGACCAATTCAAAACAGCCAATAGAGATCTGCCACGTCATCTTCTACAGTTAGACCGCCTTGATGATTTCGCTGAGCGATCCAAATATCGCTGGGCGAAAACAGCCTTCCCCTGTTCCAGAAAATCCCTGCCTGACTTCGCCAACCTTTCGCTGTAGGATCGCTAGGCGAAATATCTCTGCCTGGTTTCGCTCAGCATTCGCCAAGGTATCGCTAGGCGATAAATCTCTGCCTCACTTCGCTTAGCAGTCGCCCTAGGATCGCTAGGCGATTGTCTTCATGCTTCATTCAATAATCTTTGATGTTTTCAGGTCCTGGCTTGCTTTTTCCTACACAAATGGGGAAGAATGAGATATACAAAGAATAATTGGCATTTATTCATAAATTCCATGTTTTTCCTAAGATAACTTGCACAACAAGTAATTAAAAGGCATTATAAAAGACATGGATTTATTCATAATTTGCCACTTATCATAGTGTCTCAAATATGTTAAGATCAAGAATGATGTCCCGTTAGTCGGACAAGGATGATGTGATGTACTGTGTACCCGTCAGTAGTGTACACGTGCTCGTTTATGAATATAAATTATATGCTATGAATTATACCATATGATGATATGTGAGATGATTTATACCACTCATCACTTGGACTAAACTCCTATGAGTTTTGGATATATCAGTATAGAAAATATTTATGCTACGGCAAGAATTCGAGAATAAGTTGTGACAGGAATGATAGAAGATCAGCAAACTCCCAGTATGAGGAATGATTCTTAAGTCATTAAGATACGCGTTGATGTAGTAGACTAATTGAAGCGGAGCACGAGTAATCTGTAAGAATTCCGCGAGCTCTTGAGAATTCCATAGTGGAAGTAATGATAGAGATAAGTAACACATCGTGATGTCGGAAAGAAAGGAGCAGGTGCTAGAGGTGAAACCTCCTGCTTATACTTGGAATATTAAATGAAGTTGGAATAATCCTTGCATTTGCATGTGCGTACACAATATCAGATGTTTTCGGTGTAAGGATGATTCTATATGGAAATGTATGACATAGGTCTATAAGTAAGATGTCGTCGTATGAGACGAAAGATAAAAATAATAATCCATTGAAGAATGGGAATATTTGAGGAGGATGAGATTACCTAGTAAAAGTATCCGAGGTTTGGTAACCTTAAATTGAATTTGCAAGAAGCGTATGAACAAGAGGCATAGTCAAGTGAGTCGGGTAGATTGGTTCAGACAACCGCTCACCCTACTATGTAAGAATTGTGTAATGTGCACCAAGCCTTTCAGTCGCGTAAGGGACTGTCAAATATTTTGACTTACAGAGATGGGACAGTTCTAACCATCCAAGTTAATCTAGGTTCATGAGAAATCTACATGTCAGACCCTCAGATAATCAGGGAATCCTGATAGGCAAGTTGAGTAGAGAAGTGGCTAATAGGGAAAGAAGTATGAAGGATCTTTTAATATGTGATTTCAAGAGGATTCTAAATTTCGAGGACGAAATTTCTTTAAGGGGGGTAGATTGTAACAACCCGCTTAAGACTTGAATATTTATCAGTATTGAGACGATGCATCAGATATATTTTGAGCGAAGGGCAATTTGGTAATTGCCAATTAATGGATTTATTTATATGGCAAAAACCATTCTTTCCTCATTTCTCATTCCCTTTCTCTCTCTAACCACAATTCTCTCCCTCTCCCTCTCTAGACTCACGCCACCCTCCCTCCATCTCACCAAATTAATCAAATTTCATCTTTAAACTCTCAATTCTTAAGCAAGCACAAATCTTGGAAACCAAAGAAGAAAAAGGGAAAAAGGGGCAAAGCTAGGGTTTGAGAATGAATCAAGGAAAGAAGAAGGATCAAGCTAGGAATTGAAGGGAAAACTTGGCAAGGAAGCAAACCAATAATTCAGGTGAGCTCCCTAGGGTTTTAGATACCACCTTGAGTGAGTTTGAGTGTGAATTTTATGTTATGTTAAGGTAATGATTTAGTGCCCTAATCTCTAATACTTGTCAATTTCTTGTTCAATTATGTTAAAACTGTTTAATTGCAAAAGAAAATCATTTTTAACATCTTTGGGAAGCTTGGGTAAGTTGGAATGGTGAAGTTACCGTCCGCGAGGACAGCTACACATTAAAGTTAAGTAAAAGATTCTATGTGTCTCTTATCTTCTCGTTAGTTAGAATACAGGGGGTTCCGGGTAAAGCTGGAATGGTGAAGTTACCGTCCGCGAGGACAGCTGCACATCAGAGTCAATTAAAGTTAAATGTGTCTTCTGTATTCTCGTTAGTTAGAATACAGGGGGTTCCAGACTAAGCTGGAATGGTGAAGTTACCGTCCGCGAGGGCAGCCACACAAAAGGAAAGAGGAGTCCGGTGTTAGCCCGATATGATAGGAATTTCACGGTATGATGGGAGATGTACTTCGGGGTTACTCCACCCGGATGCACTCCGTAAAATGAACCAAGATAATGTATTGTTTGTTCAACGTTAACTCCTAACTTATGTTATGATAAAGATGAATATGTATATATGTTATATGCAAAGAGATAAGACAAAGTAGTCACCAGTGAACAGAAAGTGATCGTAGGATGTCCCGAGATCACTAAGTATGAGATTAAACATAAGTTCACCATAAGATAAAGACATATAGCGATCCTAGTTTTCCCTTGATCGCGAAATATGTAGAGAATGACGGCGATCGTAGGTTTCCCCAAGATTGCCAAAAGTAGGCACGGCGACCCTAGGTTCCCCGTGGTTGCCAACAATAGGTTGGGCTGGAGCTCACTGAGACATTATGTCTCATCCCAATCCTTCTGGTGTAGGTTTCCAGGTAAGCATGAGGTTCGCGATGAAGTTCTACAAGGGAGACGCTGGATGGAGAGAAAATGCTCGTCATGTACCAGCTCAGGAGATTGTCAGACAATATATGTATATTAAAGTGTATTTTATGGTACTTGATTGGTTGTATATACGAGCATGTTCGTATTCATTCAGTTGTATGGTATTATTATATTTATTGAAAATTTTAATGTATCCAGTATCAAACTAATACACATGCTAAATATTCTAGACAATTTAGTATGGGTGTTACAGTAAATGATGATTAAGTCTCTAATTATGAATCCTTGCATCTAGAATTTTATCAAGAAAATGAATATGTGGTCAAAGACACTTTTGAGGAGAAAATTACAAATGAGGAAGTGAATGCAGAGAATGACAACAACATTGGTAATGTGAGAACCACATAGGTTCAAAGAACAATATCTCTATAGTATGTTTTCATGATAAGAACACTATTAATAAAGGAACAATTTGTCTACTAACTATGTTTATGAGCATGCATGCCAGTATACGACAAATGAAGTATTAAGTGTCATCCTTCAGTCTTAATGTAATGGTTGAACGTCAAGATCTGAAGAAGACGTACAACTATAATTAAGGTAATGACAAGTGGTCATTAAGCACATGACATGTTGAACAAGATATTAGAAAGCCAGCAAATATTTTGGTCAATGCATTGTCAACAAACACATCATTTGTGCCAAGATTCCAAGCCATCTTTGGGACCGATGATCATCTGTGTGGTCAGTAAATCTTCATGTCTACTTCATCATCTGACCTAGCACAAATTTGGATGACTGGATTATTATGATATCACATAATCATCCAAGATAAAGTACTGAAGATCACATGTCTAGCTATGACAATGTTGGAAGCTACAATATCTTCAAGCACCTAAAGGAGTGGATCTTTCGAGCCCATCAAGTCTGAGATGCCACTTAAAGGGTAAATAGATACAACAAATACTTTTATTTTGGAGTAGTTATCCTTACAACAGCTATATCTCTTGGCGTATTTCCAACGGTAGTATTCCCATCACTGTATAAAAAGAAGTTATTCGAATTGGAAGAATGATGTTGTTACTATTGTTATTGTTGTTACTGCACTAGCTAGTAAAACGACTCATTCTTTAGTGTGAAGTTCAACAAGCATTACGAGTGTTAACGAACACCACACTTAAAATAAAAAGTCTTATGTTCTTAATTGAAAAACAAATCAATTGTAAAAGCCAAGACCAATGATTTAGGAACATATTATAAATCCTCTCAAAGTGAGAGTTAGCCTAAATTCATTATAAATTAATCAAGCAGTTTGTGTGACTCTTGCATTGATTTATGGATTTGTATTGTAAAACCTCTAAAAGGAGAGTAGCCATTTCTACCATGAATTGGCATCACACTGATGGAAACTCAACATTCGAAATGTATCCATGGCCATTAGTGGGATCTGGTTAAATTCAGAAGTGACTCAAAACACTTGGGAGAGTTTGCATAGACTTTAAATATTGATCCTCATTAGGTGCGATTAAACAAATTAGACCGTCAAAATCATTTCCAAGTAAACTCATCATGGTTATTTAGTCTGTTAAGTGGCAGAGAACACAATGGTTGGGAAACTAAAAGTTGGTGAGGTTATCATGGTTGTTCCACTGGATAAACGTTGTGAATGTCATGGTCTGGTAACCAAGTAGTAGCGGGGGTAATGGACTTGCTAATATTAATGCTTCGTGAAATCTTGCGGTGTTGTATTGGGTATTGTAATCAGGTAGATTATTGTGGAAAAAGTCCTTCTCGTGCAGGAGGCAAAACACACTTAGAAATCGGTGGACTGGACTAGCTATCAGCTTGAAAGTGAACCAATATAAATTGTTGTGTCTTTCACACACACACACACACTCTCTCTCCCCCCCCCCCTCTCTCTCTCTCTCTCTCTCTCTCTCTCTCTCTCTCTCTCTCTCTCTATTTGTTTGCACTATTGATTTTGTTGGACCCGAGATCTCTAGATGATTATTTTGAATGGCCTTTGAGTGTAGGACCTTCATCATCAACCTTTTTATTAGACAGAGGGGATGATACATGCGAAGACACACTAACTCTCAAGTTAGTAAGTGGCATGGATCTATTAGGTAATTTAAGGTAAAATGTGTGTGTACCTGGACCAATGCCCCTTAATTAGTATTTATAGTGTAGGTTTAACGTTTCGGTCCTTGAACCTTTGCCCGGAAAGTTGTCCTTAAGGGATAAGTGTAAGCGTATAGCGAGAAGATATCATTGGATATGGATGGCCAAGATGGTCCCAAGGGGTCATTATTCGAGTGTGGTCAATGGAGGCGTCAATGTTGTGGTCCTTCTGGACCTATGAGGAGGAAAGTCAAGACTTAGTCATGGTTTTGACCTTGGCCCAGACTGGAACAAGTGTCAATTTCCTTTCTAGCCCTTAGGCCAATTGCTTTGAATTTCTCTTTGTCTTTATAGTTTTGAGTTGGATTTTCTGGATTACTAGGCAATGATATAATAGATGTTAAAGCTAAGGCATTGGACAATTTTCCAGTTTTATTCTCGATGGACTTGTATGATACTTGTAACTCTTGAAGAGTAGTGTTGGTCGAAGTCATGAAGTTTTTAGTCATGTTGATGAAGCATCAAATCTTATTATAAAAACACTGGTCTTTGCCATATAATTTTTCATCAAAGCTTCAAGAAATGGATTTAGTTTAGTACATGAATAGCTAGAAAATCAGGAGGATGGGTAAGTCTTGCTAGTTGAGCATTAGCAGGCTTTTGACAACCCCATGAGAAGTTAGGGTGATCATTCCATCATGAATAATAATATTGGAATAGGGGTTGTATACCCTACTTGGTTGATTCCCTACGTAGTTAAGAAACATTTTAGTATGTAAGACTTGGTTTGGTATCTATGAATAACAATATTTGGTTTGGTTATGTATATTTGTTATTTTGTATGCTAAATTTTCCTTGATTCAACATCTCATTTCGTTTCAAAAGGTTTGAATATCTCATTTATACCGGTAACAAAATTGAGGCCAAATTTTGTATCAGTAACAAATCAAGCAACATATTAAATTCCATATCTAATTTCATTAACTTTAACATCATAAATTACATTAACTTCAACACATTACATAAACTCAAGTCATAAACAACAGACAAATTATATCATACTAGTATTACATAAGTCAAGTCATAAACATCTTAGATACATTACATCACTATAGACTATCAATGATCAAACCTATTATCGTGATAACAAAAAACATAACTAACAACAACATTCTTTAACATAAACTTGGTGGATTTTTATTATTCTTAATCTTTGTAAGTTTTCTTGTAATTGTCATAATTTTCATATATTTTTTGCCATATTCTACACATTACGTCCCAACACTCTGTCCTTAGACTAAATGCAAAAGGAATAAACACAAATTTAGTCACCAACACAAAAGTTTATCATTCATAAAATCAAAATATAATGACTTACCATCCAGTCTCGACATCCCAAATTTTGTATATCTATTTGGCACCATTTTCATTATTGTGCAAAGAACATACTTCTCTTTACACCAGCAATCCGGAATCGCTTCATCCTCGCGCCTACCACTTGAAATGAAAGACCCATTGACCTGGTAATGAGAATTGAAAGAATTGGAGCGGAAGAAGGCCATGGATTACGAGAATATGAGTTTTTAGGTTTCAGTTTGGGGAACAATGGAGTTTGAGTTTTTAATCTGGGGAAAAATGAGTGATGGAATGAAGGGGACAAAGTTATAACATGGTGAAATGGCAAAATGAAGCGTTTAGTGCCATGTCACGAGGTTAATGAATATGTTACTATTTTTGTAACTGAGTGTCATTAAAAGGGTAACAATGCAAACTTTTATAGAGATAAATGACCAATTTAGAATTTAAAAATGGTAAAGGATCAATGTGGTACAAACGTAAAACTTTAAAGACCCCATGATGCATTTAACATAAATTATTCTTTGCAAACTTTCTAGACACATATTACTAGTTAGTATAGTTTAGTAAATACTACTCCGTCCCAAAATATAAGCAAAAATGAGTCAACATAAGTTGATGTATTTGGTACAAATTTTGAACCAAATACATTAACTTTTGTTGACCAATTTTTGCTTATATTTTGGGACGGAGGGAGTAGCATTACACTTGAAATGTTCACATAGCTCTACTAACAATGTCAATATCGATAGATTAGTACAGTCACATAAGTTTAACACGAGACTTTAGGTGTGTGAGTGTGAGTTTAAGGAGTCAAGACCATCTTCATTTTTTCCATTACTAAAGTTTAAAGAATATAAATACAATAATAATGTGACATTTGGTATATTCAGTTATTTAATATACACTTTAAAACTCTCCAAAAGTATTGTAATGAATATGAAAATTGTAGAGAGAAAATAGTGAGATCCAAGCTCAAGTGTTAGGTGGTGCTCGTCATTTTTTTTTATAATTTAAAAAAACATTACACTTCAAATATCTCATCTCTATTCATTTTTATTTTGTACAAGAATTATTACACTCTCTTAACTTGCAGGGTTAGCCGTCTCTCACGTTCTCTCAACTTTTCTCTCATTTCATTCTTCGATCGTAGGGGGTGTGGTTTTTGTCTGAAATCACCTTTTAATGTTCTTTTCTCTATCTTTTTATTTAAATAAGTGGTTATACATACATAAGTGGTTATACATACATACATACATATATATATACATACATATATATATATATATATATATATATATATATATATATATATATTTGTTTCTTTTTTTGTGTGTTTTTTTTTAAGTTTTCATATGATGTTGTGTTTGTCCATCGTTTTATGTGGCATTGTGTTTGATCGTCGTCTTAAGCGGTGTTTGTTAGTGTTTCTATCATAGTATAATGTGTGTTGGTTCAGATTGACATTATCACTTCAACTCATTACATATAAAACTAGAGATGCAATGTTGTAAATTGTACTAATCTATATATTTGTCGCATTTGAATGAATTTTTTTAGTAAGAACAGCGGGGTACTTAGGTTACGAAACAAAACGTCATCATATTGCTGGTTGAGGTTGTCTAGTTGTAACTTGTAACAGTGCAGAGACGGAAAGATTAAGTTTTTAAAGTTATTTAGCTTCGATATTCAGAGATACGCCTCGCTAAACCCTTTCTCGGAGACTATGACCACCACGGTGGAGTCAATTCTGAACGACACTCTCCAATCAGAACCATTCGCGGATTCAATCTTGACGCCGTCGCAAATCCGACGGAAGAATCTGAATCCGCAGAGAAGAGATGGCCAGGTTGGCTCGGTCACTGTGTTTTCCGGCTAATTGTTCATGTTTTTAAAGTTGGCATCATTATAGACCGTAAAGGGGAATTGATCAAGAGTACCTGCGAAGATACTCGAGCTCGCATTCGTGTTCTTGATGCCCCAATTGGTACTCCGTATCGAATTGTGAGTTTTTCCTTCCATTATCATCTTTCTAGGGTTTCATTTGTTTTGCTACAAGTAAAAAATCATTACTTTTAGGTGTAGTGGAGTTTCTCTATAGAATTCATATGACTTGATGCTTTATGGACACTACGAAATTCTGTTGAATTTTGTAATATATAGTTTTGCAACTTTCATCACTTAATGTTTGTACTTAGATTAAATGATGATATTGTTTTTTATTTGTGTATGATATTTCTTCTTATTACATTTTGATTTTAGGTGCTTGTATCATGAAAAAAGGATTTGGAGGCTCCACTTTCTCCTGCAATAGATGCTATTCTAAGGATTTTTAAACGCATATCTGGATTATCGAAAACGGATGACAATAATACAACTGCAGGGGCTGCATTTTGTTCCATCTGTTTATTGGTGGCGTCAACGCAAGCTATCAATTTGATAGGAAAGCAAGGCTCGTCAATTAAAGTTATACAGGAAAATACGGGTGCTGCTGTTCGAGTTTTGTCTGGAGGTATGCTTGCCGCCTTTGTTCCCTCTACTTCTTGATTAGTAGCTATATTTTTTTTTTGTTCATATTGACTAATGTTTCAATATAAGTGTTCTGAAATATATCTTTAACTACTACTGTTTGACTTAATTGGATTTATGTGGAATATAATTGAAATAAGGGAGCTTTTTGTCTTCCTGTTGCTTTACCCAGTATGCATAGGCTTAGTGCTTATGTGTGTGGGTGTTTTGCCTCGCTAAATGGAGCTTTGAGTGGCTATTTTTGAACATTAGTGATGTTAGTTGTGTAAGACAAAATGCCTACCTACCATTATGATTAGACATGTTTATCATACTAATATACTATACATTTCATTAGATTCTCTCTCCCTCTCTCCCCTAATTATAAATTTGTTAGCAAATGCCTTTCTTTTGAGCCTAATTTGTTTGTGAAATTCAATTTGACTTGATATCAAGAGCTCAGGCAAGACTCTTCCAAAATGAGCTAATTTCTGAAATGAGTTTAAGTGACGAAGTTTCCACCTTAGATTTACTTTTAAGTGCAATGTGAATTTTGCCTACTGAAATTGGAAATTCAAGGGTCAATACACCCTTTCTCACTTGAACAACAAACTTACTAAAAAACAGTTTTTTCTTAGGGTGTGTTTGGTAAAAATAAGCTATAAGCTAGCTGATAGCTGATAAGCTAGCTGATAGTTGAAAAGCTAGCTGATAGCTGAAAAAGCTCGCTTATTAAAATTAATGTGTTTGATAAAATTAGTTGTTGAAGTGGCTGATAAATATAAAATGACATAAAAGTACATATCTATTTTATTTATTATTTTGTCTATAAACAATTTTACTTAATATATTTATTTTTAAATATTTTAATTAATTTCATCTTTAAAATGGTAAATGTGGTATATAAATTAAATTGTGATTTTTGTGTAATTAAACATTTTAACTTTGATATAATATATATTAAAAAACTTTTATATAATATATCTTTTTATTTTTTGAAAATTATATAGTTTTATTTGAAATTATAAATAATATATAAACTAATAGAATGTAAGAGGATCTATATATAAAAGGGAAAAAGAAAGTGCTTGGCTGTTCAGCAAACCGGAAAAGAAAAATAAATTGGCAGTTACTTTGATAACTTGGGTTTAGTGGTCATTTGTTTAAAAAATAATAAAATAAAAATAAAGGTTAAAAATGGAAGAAAATGTTAAAAGCTATAAGCTATAAGCTCAAAAGCTACTTGAAATAGCATATGGAAAAAAGCTATAAGCTAATGAAAAAAGCTTGTTACCAAACACATCTAATTTTATCAAGCAAACTTATAAGCTAATCCAAAAAGCTATAAGCTAGCTTATTTGTGTTACTAAACACACCCTTAATAGCTTTGTCCCTGCTTTTATTTTCCTTCAAAGAATGAGTTTTCATTTTATTTTATGTTTGTGGTTATACAACACAAGAAAAGATTAGGCATACAATCATTAGAGAGAAAATTAGGGCAGTTCTCTCATTGTAGATAATTAGGCATACAATCTTATGTGGTTTGGGTATGATTGGAGAAGACCCGTGGCAGCACTAGTGATGGGGGTTGACTAATGGTGGTTAGTCAATATTTAGAGGTAGAGAGAAATCATGAAAAACTAAAGTTCAAACCATCAAAACGAGATATAGAGGTAAACAATGTCTTTGAATCAACACAAAAAGGGAATTATGTTGTGTTTGATCTATGCAGGCTTGATTAATATTTGTACTACATTTTTTTGGGTTAAATGATGGGAGATTTATGATGAAAAACTATTTTCCTGACAGACGAACTTCCATCTTATGTTGGTGCCGTTGAAAGGATTCTTGAACTGCAGGGAGAAACCTTGAAGGTCCTTAAAGTTTTGGAAGCAGTAGTAGGGCACCTGAGGAAGTTTTTGGTTGATAGTAGTGTTATTCCCCTATTTGAGAAAACTGTAAGTTTGATATTTTCCAAATTTTTAATTAAGCTCAAAAACTCGATATTGTTGTATACTTTGTATGTTAAACTGCATCATTATTTTGGTGATGTGTTAAATATCATCGAAGAAAATGTGAAAGCCATCTTTTTTCTAATTCCATTGTACTTATTCTCGACACTAAGATATGCACATCCTTTGTTTTTTTGTTTAAGTGCAATGCAACAATTTCCCAAGACCGCCAGACTGATGCCTGGGCTGACAAACCATCACTGCATAGTGCTTCACAACCTAGCATTGTTGCTGACATTCCAATTTCCACAAAGAGGGATTCTTTCTTTGCTGACCGTGAAAGTCAATTGGATTCATTACTTTCTTCCTCGACAATGTCATTGTGTGGACAAGATTCTTCTTCTATTTTAGGTCTTCGTTCTTCGGCATTTAATTGTGCCAATGCTTCCATTGTTACTACAGTAAGCAACTTTAACTTTTAAGCACCCAATTTTAATCGTGCCAGTGCCCATTGTTACCATGAACAAATATATTTGTACTTCTACCATCAGTTTAAAAAATAATTGTGTATCATAATTATCTATCAAGTGTTTTTGCAAGGCTTTTTTTTGTTTTACTTCGTGCGGTTCAAATTTTAAACCCATGATTCATGTCGATTTACTGTTTCCCCTATCAGGTGATACAAACAATGCAATTACCATTGTCCTATGCAGAGGACATAATTGGTATTCAAGGGACAAATATTGACTACATTCGTCGCACTAGTGGGGCTATATTGACTGTGCAGGAGAGCAGGGTGCCTGATGAAATCATTGTGGGAATAAAAGGCATCTCCACTCAAGTTCAAACAGCACAACAATTGATTCAGGTAGAAACTTGGTCCTATGAAAAAAAAGTTAAATTTTTCTGGTCGTTTTACTTTTTTTTGGTATTGATAGTGAGTTATGCATATTGCATCAACATATATGCATGTTTGGACGAGTAATTGATTTTTCTGCAAGCGTTAAATGTATACACAGGTCTTAACACTCACATTGCTCGTTTCCATAGGTGTAAATGTATATAGTATAATGCTTTACATGCTATTAGCTGATATCCCCGTTCCTTGTTTTCTCAAAAAGAATTATACTAATTAGTAGTTACAACTTGATAGTTGACAGTTAGACAAAAAAATAAGTAATTAAAGGAGAATGAAATGTGAGACAATATATTAATCTACTTTAATTGTAGGGAAGTAGGAAATAAAAAAATGAAGACAGTTTCTTCATGGTATATTGGTGAGAGTGGGAGTCAGACAAAGGAAGTATTAGTTTCAAATTTCATAAATACTTCTATAAACTTACCCGGGACGAGACGCTATTAAGCGGGCATTATATCATGTAGCTGAAAGTCAAAACATGTGACCTTTTGGTTTTTGGAAACATATAACCATCATGTTTGGACGACTACTTGTTGACTTTTCCCTTACTACACCTGCATAAACTAATCCTTTAGAGCTTTTTTTCTCTGACTGATGGATTGGACTAGGTTTTCCAAGGCAAGACTTATTCAATTTCACAGGACTATTTAAAAGAAAGATGTGAAAATTTCATCTTATTCCCATCTTTTGCTATATTCATTTGTTATAAGATGATTTTATTAAATTTGTTCATTATGCATACACTTCTTTTGTAGCAAATAAGTGTATTATATATACACTTGTTTCCAGTCATATCTACTAACCTCCTTATTATATTCCCACTTCCTCCTATGTTGGCTGTTTTGTTAATCAATTAAGGAATACAACTTTGTCACAACTATTAATTAGCATTACCTGATTTACTTCTTATTTTTCACACATACATTACACTCATTCATTATATCATTTTGACATTTGACTGGGTACTTGCTACCATCAAGGAATTAGTTCATGTTGTAAGAGTAGATTATCAAGTACATTTTTGCTTATGGAAACGTCTTTCTTTGTTACAGGAAGTTATAACCAATCACAATGAAACTATTGCTAGTAGTTATGCTAGGTTAGATACATGGCTGAGGTCTTCTTACTCTCAACTGGGTAGTTCATCCTATCCATCATCTTTCTTGCCATCACAACCCTACAAGGGGTATGGATCTTCTGGTCCAGGGGATTATAGTACTTTCAGACTTTAAATTGGTATCTTCAAGGGAACATAATCTTGAGCCAAGTTGTCCCAGTTGGGTCTGATTGAATGTACTATAAATCAACAAAAAGTATCTTTAATATTATCTGATATATCATCTGATAGAAATATCAAATTATTAACCATTTTCAGGATGTTCAGTTTCGTAGTGTATATGTGCATGGGTTTGAAGCTTAACCTTAGGATCTATAGTGGCTTTGAAATTGTATTTTATATCTGGTTGTTTTTAAGTTTGCACTGCCAATTACCGTTGTCACTATCACTATTTAAATTTTGTCCCCTATTGTGCTGTTATTGTTAAATATTAGTAAGCTATAAGATTTGACTAACATCACAATGTCAAAGCACTTTCCCATTCACGTCCTAAACTTTGTTCTCGTCTATTGGATGATAGGTCACGATGACAAGGAAGGTCTGGCTAGTGCATGTTTAGTATTACTGTGTTATAGTTACGGTTCATTGTGATTTTATCAATCCATCATACTAAACATGCACACCAACTTCGTACAAGTATGGTGTGATGGTTGACTAATTTTAATGGAAAACAAATAAATTTAAGGGCTCAACAAACAATGTCATTGTCAGAATTACGGTGCCCTCGTGATTTTATTAATCAACTATGATACTAAACATGCACTTAGGACCACCAACTTCTTATAAATATGATGAAATGGTTGATTAATTTTAATGGAAAACAAATAAAGTTAAGGGGTCAACAATGACACTTGGATTGAAACACTTTGTTATTTTATCACTCAACTTTTTTTTTTTTTAGAATGAAAACTTGATGTAATGTTTAGAAAGTTGGGGACTAAAACAATTTTTTATTTTAATACTTAACTGTAATAAAAAATAAAGATTAAATATATTTGTGGAATTGTGGTCCCTATGAAAAAATTGACATTTTTAAAAAAAAATACGAACTTTAGTTTTCAATATTTTCAATGTTTATGATATTAGTCCCTCCTATCAAATTTATGCTAACTAGACTAACAAAAGTTATGGACAGTGTTGCCACATAGCCATTTTAATTGACATGGCGCCATAACTTTTATATTATTATTTTTTTGATCAAAATCATTTCTATATTATTATGAATAATCAGTTAGATTTAATTTTGTTTATTCAATTTTAAAATCATAATTCCAAAATTAATTTGCTAGTATTATAAATTAATTAGAATGAGACACTTGGATGGTTATGAATGGTGACAAACTACCACTTGTACAAACAACTATCACTCTGCTTTGTTCAGTTCCACTAACTCAATCTCTCTCTTTCTGTATTCTCTTCCTTCCCAATTCATCTCACTACCTTTTTTCTGCAATGGAAGATGGAGAATGGATTATGGTGCAAGGTCCTCCACAGAAGGACTTGTGGAACCCAAGTTTAGCAAATGCTGATGATGATGAACCTTCAAGGCCCTTGAAGGTTACTTTTTCTGGGCCTGCCAAGTACTGGACTGATGCCATCCCCATTGGCAATGGTCGTCTTGGTGCCATGATTTGGGGTGGCATACAGTCTGAAGTTCTACAGCTCAATGGTAAAAAAACTCACTTCTTGCTTTCAGTTCCAATCTTGAAGACTTTCAGTATAGTAGTTATTGTTTATTTTGATCCAAAGGGCATGCTGGGGGGACAGTAGTACTAGAGTCTAGCAGTGGCGGAGCCATTTTTTTTTTATGGAGGGGCCATATTTTTAAGATATAAATATATATTGTGACAAAAATAATTGCAATTAAAGCTGTAGTCAAGTGGTTTGTTTGTTTTTATGTTGTTCCCCTAACCATGGTTCGATACTTGCATTTTACAATGTTTTTATGTTGCTCCCCTAACGCAAGAAGGTGAGGCACTTAACCACCTTGCTATAATGTAAAGACATGATTTGTAATGCAAACGTTAATATATATAACATAACATTTAGTTAAAAATTTGTATATATACCTATTAAAAATGAATTTTTTTAAACTTTCGGGAGGCCATGGCACCCCCTGCACCCCCCGGCTCCGCCTGAGTCTAGGCATTTCTAGTTGCAAATTTATAGAATTAAGATATCAGGGATAAGGTCATGCTGCATTATCCATTGAGGAAACACTATGAATATGTCTTTCAGTCCTTTGTTATTTAAAAAGCATACTAATATGAGGATTCAATTTTTTCTTCACAGAGGACACACTATGGACTGGGACACCTGGCAACTACACCGACAAAAATGCTCCTGAAGCGCTGGCTGAAGTCCGAAAACTTGTTGATGACAGAAAATATTCCGAAGCTACAACCACAGCTCTCAAATTGTCAGGACCTCCTGGTGAAGTATGTAACATACTGCAAATTGATATAACCCTTCCAGCATTATATTTAAAAAAAAAATAAAAAAAAACCAAAACCCTTCCAGCAGTTAATGAGGAACTATGCTATTTTTTAGACTAATATTAGGAGTTGACAACCAAGGAACATGATATATATATAAGGAATCCATGTAATTGCTATTTTTCTAGAATATAAAATATAAATCACATGCATGCTTTCATATTAGTGTTCTCATTCATGGATTGTTTACTCCCTCACCCCACTCCACTACTTAAAATATATTGGTGCATGAGTTAAGGAACCTTGTATAAAATGTGTGAAGTCATGATCTCCTGTTTTTTTTTTTATTTTAAATGAAGGTATACCAACTTCTTGGCGATATTAAATTACAATTCGATGATTCTCATCTTAAATATTCTGAAGAGTCGTATCGCAGAGAACTTGATTTGGATAATGCAACATCAAAAATAAAATATAATGTGGGTGATGTAGAATTTACCAGAGAGCATTTTGCTTCTAACCCGAACCAAGTGCTAGTGACAAAGTTTTCCACAAGTAAATCCGGGTCATTATCATTTACAGTATCTTTGGATAGCAAATTACATCACAATACGCGGTTAAGCAGCAAAAATCAAATAATAATGGAAGGAAGTTGTCCTGGCAAAAGGGTCCCGTCACAAGTGAATTCAAGTGACAAACCAAAGGGAATTCAGTTTTCTGCAGTTCTTGATGTGCAGGTCAGTAATGAAAAAGGAGTTATACTTGTTTTGGATGATAAGAAGCTTAGAGTTGAAGGTTCAGATTGGGCTATTTTGCTTCTGACAGCTTCCTCGTCGTTCGATGGTCCATTTACTAATCCTGAAAACTCTAAGAAAGATCCTGCTTTTGAGTCCTTGATTAAAATGAAGTTTGTGAAAAGCTTAAACTATGATGATATTTATGCTCGTCACTTGGATGACTATCAAAATCTATTTCATCGGGTCTCACTGCAACTCTCTAAAAGTTCGAAGACTGTTTTAGGAAAACCTATTTTGGATGAAGGGAAAATGGTTTCTTGTCAAACTAACATCTCTCAATTGAGAGGTGGTGATACTGTTCCAACTTCATCGAGAATCAAATCATTTCAAAATGATGAAGATCCTTCCTTTGTGGAGCTTTTGTTTCAATACGGTAGATATCTGCTAATTGCTTGTTCACGTCCTGGAACTCAGGTGGCAAACCTACAGGGTATATGGAACAAAGATGATGTGCCTAAATGGGAGTATGTTTTCCCTTCACTTTCCATCCCCCCTCTAGTGATAAATAAATATGTAAAAGGAAAGTAAAGAGATTAAGTTTTATTGCTTCTAGATTCTAAGGTGGCTTATAGTTTCTATATGGATAGGGAGTATCAAATAAGTATTTAGATGTAATTTCTTAAAGAATTGATGAGAATTTGTAATTTGTCTCTTTTTTTGTCATCCAGTGGGGCTCCACACTTGAACATAAATCTTCAAATGAATTATTGGCCGTCCCTTTCTTGCAACCTACATGAGTGTCAAGAGCCACTATTTGATTACATTTCCTCTTTGTCAGTCAATGGTAGTAAAACTGCAAAGGTATTTTGTTTGTTTACTCTTTCTTTCATATAATTCTTGACATTCTATGCAAGAAAGGGATTGGTTATAATTATGTTTGTCAGCTATCAGTAACTTGTTACTAGACCTCCTATTAATCAGTTGTATGTTAAGCGCAAGCCAAAGCAATTAGCTCCAATTTAATATAATTGTGTGTGTTTTAAATACAAGGATAGGAATTAGGCAAGCAAAAGAAAAATAATCTTGTTGTGAATTTTATATATTGTATAAAGAATTTCATTTTATCTGGCATGCAGGTGAACTACGAAGCAAATGGTTGGGTTGCACACCATGTTTCTGACTTATGGGCTAAAACATCCCCATATCGAGGTCCGGCTGTTTGGGCTTTATGGCCAATGGGTGGAGCCTGGCTTTGTACCCATCTATGGGAGCATTACACTTATACAACGGATAAGGTAAGTTCAGATCTTTTATTAAATTTGCAGATCAAGAACTGTTATACCTTGAAAAGCTGAATATTCCATAATGCCAAATTAACCTTCTATTTTCATGTCATTACTATAAGTTGTAATAGAGATGATGTAAAACATAACCCACTTTGACTGTTTTTTGGTTATTATGTTTCATTTGCATAATGCAATTTCAAACTGGTATTAGTCCAACAAATATCTTGTTTAGCTATGCTGATTAATAGTTTTAGGAGACAGCATGCGGAAGAGACATTGTTGAAGGCCGAAAAATAAAGTATAGTTAACTTCAAGTTTCATTTTATTGTTGTAAGTCTGCAACTTATTTGGTGCTGTTGTTTCCAATAAACATTTGATTACACAGACGTAACAGTTAAGGGATCAACATGCTACTGAGGGATGAAAGATCTAATATGCTATAGTGATACATACATATATGCATTTTTATTTTTTTTTAAAAAAGTACTGTATTGTGTAAATAATGGTTGATTTTTCTCTTATATTAGGAGTTTCTGAAGAATAAAGCATATCCTTTGTTGGAAGGATGTACATCGTTTTTATTGGATTGGTTGATTGAAGGCCCTGGTGGATTATTGGAAACTAACCCATCAACTTCACCAGAGCACATGTTCATTGCACCGGATCAAAAGCGGGCTAGTGTGAGCTACTCATCAACTATGGACATTTCAATCATAAAAGAAGTTTTCTCTATAGTCATTTCTGCTGCTGAGGTGAACTGATCTTAGTTCTCAAACCAATACTAGACACTAGTTGCTAGTTATCCTAATTTTTTCTTGGTCCCTTGTCAAAAACAGATTTTGGGAAGACACGATGATGCTATTATCAAAAGAGTATTTGAGTCTCAATCTAAGCTTCCTCCTATAAAAATTGCTAGGGATGGATCAATTATGGAATGGGTATGCAATCATATTATATATGTGTTTTCCTTCTCTTCATCTTTCAAGTGTCAATTTGTCGAACTTATGTCATCTAATATCTTCTGATCTTCAATGAAAGTTTTGGATTGTAAACTAGGAGTTCCATGTTAAATTTAACACCTTATTTATTTGACAGGCTGAAGATTTTCAGGACCCAGATGTACATCATCGGCATGTTTCACATCTGTTTGGCTTGTTTCCGGGGCACACAATAAATATCGAGAAAACTCCAGATCTTTGTAAAATTGTGGATTATAGTCTAATTAAAAGAGGTCTTTTACTAGAGCTTTAATTCTGATTTTTGTCCCAGACATAGTAGTTATTTTAGGTAATAGTACTACATCTATTGATTTTAATAGTTAAGTCACTGTATTCATTAAAACCTCCGGGTAATGTAGAAGATAATCACAACAAATATACTACATTCTCAAATTAGGATTCCCTCATTCATGTTCATGTTCAACCTTGTACACCAAAATGACCTAAGGTTGTATCTTTTTTAGCTTTAATACTAGAAATAATATATCTTAACAGCAATCATATTTCTTGCATTATGTTACAGGGATGAAGGTCCCGGGTGGTCAACAACTTGGAAAGCTGCATTGTGGGCTCGTCTTCACAACAGTGAGCATGCATATCGCATGATAAAACACTTGATTGTCTTGGCGGACCCTGAGCAGGAAGCTGTTGGTTTCGACGGAGGACTTTACAGTAACCTGTTCACAGCACATCCTCCCTTCCAAATTGATGCGAACTTTGGGTAAGTCTCGTCTTTAAGAGCCATGTTTGTGTATCTTGTCAGTTTCATTTTGAACTCATAATTGAGTCACATTGGCGGAGAAAATGGTCATTGTTTGTGTCAGTTTTTCAGCAGCAATTGCAGAAATGCTTGTTCAAAGCACAACGAAGGACCTCTACTTACTTCCTGCGTTGCCTCGGGATAAATGGGCAAATGGTTGTGTGAAAGGATTAAAAGCGCGTGGCGGGGTGACGGTCAACATCTGCTGGAAAGAAGGTGATCTGCATGAAGTTGGCCTTTGGTCACAAAACCAGAATTCCGAAATGAGACTACATTATAGAGGGAACAAGGTCGTGGCAAATTTATCACCAGGGAAAGTTTACTCGTATAATAATTGGTTGAAGTGTGTTAAGACATACTCCCTTTGCAAAGTGAATCCCTAAAAATAAAACTGTTTTCCAATTTTCCAATAATAAAATCTTAAGGAACGTGCATTATGTTTTACAATTTGTTACTGGACGTAATTTGCTGGATCATAATATATCATATATCGTGTCGAATTATTATTCTCCATGAGACATTTAGCCTGGGAAGTTGTAATTTAATGGAAGTTTGATAATCCTTGCTAATAGAATGTTTGACTTTATGTAATTATGTTTGTAATTATGTTGGTTATTATTTTGCAATTACTCTCCATTATTTTGTAATTACTCTCCTAGGTTTGACTATATCTATTGTAACTATATATACTGATCATTATTAATGAAAGGCACGAAATTGATTTCCTTCATGGTATCACGAGTCTAAATTCCAGTTACCTACCCCTTTCTTCCTTACAGCCGCCGCCACCCTCTTCACCCAAGGCCGCCGCTGCCTAATCCCTTGAGCCGCCCACTGCCGCTCAAGCGCCTTCCTTAAGCCGCACCAACCAGCAGCTTTCTCTCGCGTCGCGCCTCTCTCACGCCGCCCACTGCTGCCACACCATGTCTTCCTCCCCTGACATGTCGTCGTCTGGTGCCGCGTCCTCCGCTGCCGTGACCTCCAATACGGAGAAACCCGATTTTCACCTGGCCCTTGCTGTGACCAATATCAAAAATAGCATTCCCTTCGTCCTGGAAATGGAGAAGGATATCTACGCCATGTGGGCTGAATTGTTTGAAATTCATGCTCGTGCCCACAAGGTTGTCCACCACATCATTCCTCAACGCGGAAAAGAGAAGCCTGCTTCCACTGACGCTAGTTTTGAAATGTGGACAATTCTTGATTCCAATGTTCTTCAATGGATTTATTCCATCATCTCCTTTGATCTCCTTACCACCATTATGGAAAAAGGATCCACTGCCATGGCTGCCTGGAAACGTTTGGCTGACATCTTTGAGAATAATCAAAACTCACGTGCTATTGCTCTTAAGCAAGATTTCTAATCCACTCGCATGAAGAATTTTCCTAATGTTTCCACCTATTGCCAGCGTCTCAAGCAACTTTCTGATCAGTTGAAAAATGTTGGTGCACCTGTCAGCAGTCACCGTCTGGTCCTTCAACTGGTGTCTGGTCTTTCTGAGCCGTACCGCGGGGTTGCCACCTTAATCCTCCAAAGCAATCCACTGCCATCATTCTTTCAGGCGCGATCCATGCTTACTTTGGAGGAATCCGGCCTGGCCAAAATGCACAACACTAGTTCTCACACTGCATTGCACACTACAACTCAAAGGGACTCCGATGACTCCTCTCAGCAGCGCTCAAATCGTCGTCAGAACAACCACTCTGGATCCGGCCGCAACCGCAACAATCAGAAATGCTCCGGAGGGTGTGGTGGTTCACACTCTGATGGTTCTTTTGGACACGCGGCAACAACTTCCTCTTGGCCTTCTCAGCCCTGGCAGCAGTAGTATCCACCCTGGTCTCCTTGGGGTTGGACCCCACCTCCTTGGGGTGTGCCCCCTTGCCCTTATCCAACATCTTAGTGGACTCGTCCCACCGGTCCTTCGACACAGACAGGCATTCTAGGACAGCCCCCTCAGGCTCATACTGCCACGGCTTCACCAGCACCCACTGACGCAGCTGTTATGCATACCATGTCTCTCACTCCTCCGGACAGCACATGGTACATGGACACTGGAGTTTCGTCCCATACAACAGCATCACAAGGTAATCTCTCGTCTTATTCTAATTTGAGTCATTTAAATCAGAAACTGATTGTTGGTAGTGGACAAGGTATTCCAATTCAAGGGTCTGGTCACACCACTTTACCTACATCTCACAAACAAAAACCCTTAAACCTTAACCATGTATTACACACACCACAAATTATTAAAAATTTGATTTTTGTGCGACAACTCACCACTGACAATAATATTTCTGTGTCTTTTGACCCATTTGGTTTTTCGATATTTGACTTTCAGACAGGGATTTCTCTCATGAGATGTAATAGCCTCGGAGATCTCTATTCGGTCACCTCTCCCTCTCACTTTGCTGGTCTTGTTTCCAGTCTCATTAGTAGTGAACAATTGAGTACTAAGAATATTTGTAATTCTTGTGTGTTTGGCAAACATGTTAAGTTGCCTTTTAATCCATCCAAAAATGTTACTTTAATGCCATTTGATATTTTACACAGTGATTTATGGACATCACCGATTTTAAGCTCCTCTGGTCATCGGTATTATGTTTTATTCTTGGATGATTATTCTGACTTTCCAATCAAATTCGCACACAATTTTCTCAAGCTATCAAATGTTTTCAATGTGATAATGGGCATGAATATAATAATTCACTATTTCATAAATATTGTGTTGATAATGGTCTTATATTTCGTTTCTCTTCCCCTCACACATCGTCTCAAAATGGCAAAGCGGAACGTAAGATACGCACTATTAACAACATGATTCACACTATTCTCGCTCATTCGTCTGTTCCTCCCTCATTTTGGCATCATGCACTCCAAATGGCCACATATCTTCTTAATATCCTTCCCCAAAAGAATCTAAAAAATTACTCTCCAACTCAACTTTTGTATCATCGTGACCCCTCCTACACACATCTTCATGTATTTGGTTGTCTTTGTTATCCTTTATTCCCATCCACTACCATTAACAAACTACAACCACGCTCGACCCCGTGTGTCTTCTTAGGGTATCCCGATAATCATAGAGGCTACAAATGTTTTGATTTGTCGCACAGAAAGATCCTCATTTCACGACATGTTATATTTGATGAGACATAATTTCCCTTTGCACACAAGTCTTCCCTACCTCTCACAGCCTATGATTGTTTCACTGATGACTTACACCCATCTGTTATCCATCAATGAACCAATCCCACCTTGCAACCTCTTCCCAATGACTTTCCCCGTCCATCACCTCCTATACCTGACCATCCGTCTATCTCACCCACCGGATCACAAAATCATTCTGATACCTCCTCCAGCACCACGACACCCTCTTCCCCCTCCATGGATACACTCGATATCTCCTCATCGCCTACACCACTGGCCCAATCTGCGCCCCTGGCCCAGCCTGCACCACCTACTCGGACTATAGCAGCCCGTAGCATGCGGGGTATCTACAAACCTAGAAAGCTCTTTAACCTTTCTGTTACCATTGATGTTCCACACATCTCTCCTCTTCCCAAAAACTCCAAACTAACCCTATCTAACCCAAATTGGAAATCCGCAATGCAATCTGAGTTTGATGCTCTTATTAGAAATAATATGTGGGATTTGGTTCCACGGCCTTGTGATGTTAACATTATTCGTTGTATGTGGATTTTTTGTCATAAAAAGAAATCTAATGGTTTTCTTGAGCGTTACAAGGCTCGTCTTGTAGGTGACGGCAGGTCGCAGATTGCAGGTGTAGATTGTGATGAGACGTTCAGTCCTGTAGTAAAACCGGTGACGATTCGCACCGTTCTCACCATTGCTCTGTCCAAATCCTGGCATATTCATCAGCTAGATGTTCAGAATGCATTTCTACATGGTGACCTTCAAGAGACATTCTACATGCATCAGCCAATAGGTTTTCGTGATCCTCATCGCCCATATTATGTGTGCCGCTTGCGAAAATCACTATATGATCTTAAGCAAGCGTCTCATGCCTGGTACCAGCGCTTTGCTGACTTTGTCTCCACCATTGGATTTCAGCATAGCACTTCAGATCACTCACTCTTCATCTACCGGCGTGCCTCCGATATGGCTTACATCTTGCTTTACATTGATGACATCATCCTCATCACCTCCTCCCATGATCTTCGAAAATCCATCATGTCACTCCTTGCATCTGAGTTTACCATGAAGGATTTGGGTCCACTGAGTTACTTCTTGGGCATTGCCGTAACTAGACATGATGGTGGACTCTTCCTTAGCCATAGTACTTATGCTAGTGATATTATTGCTCGAGCAGGCATGGCCTCGTGCAAACCTTCTGCTACTCCAGTTGACACCAAACAGAAGCTCAGTACCACCGCCAACACTTCATATGACGATCCCACTTTATATCGAAGTCTTGCAGAAGCCTTACAATATCTTACTTTCACCCAGCCTGACATCGCTTATGTTGTCCAGCAGGTGTGTCTTCACATGCATGCCCCTTGCACCGACCACATGCTTGCCCTCAAACGCATCCTGCGTTATGTTCAGGGCACTCTACACTATGGTTTGCATCTCTATCCATCCCCTATTGAGAAACTTATCTCCTACACTGATGCTGCTTGGGGTGGATGTTCTGACACCTTTTGTTCGACCTCTGCTATTGTGTGTTTCTTGGTGACAACCTCATTTCGTGGTCTTCCAAACGACAACCCACACTTTCTCGCTCCAGTTCAGAAGCTGAGTACAGGGGTGTTGCTAATGTGGTTTCTGAATCGTGTTGGCTTCGCAATCTTCTCTTAGAGCTTCACTACCCACTTTCCCATGCTACTTTGGTGTACTGTGATAATGTTAGTGCCATCTACCTTTCTGGTAATCCAGTGCAGCATCAACGTATTAAACATATTGAGATGGACATTCACTTTGTTCGGGAAATGGTCGCGCGGGGACAGACACGCGTCCTTCATGTTCCTTCTCGTCACCAGATTGCTGACATCTTCACCAAAGGCCTACCTAGAGTTCTTTATGATGATTTTCGGATCAGTCTCGGCGTCCGTGAACCTCCCGCTTTGACTGCGGGGGTGTAATAGAATGTTTGACTTTATGTAATTATGTTTGTAATTATGTTGGTTATTATTTTGCAATTACTCTCCATTATTTTGTAATTACTCTCCTAGGTTTGACTCTACCTATTATAACTATATATACTCTTGATCATTATCAATGAAAGACACGAAATTGATTTCCTTCACTTGCCATGGGATATAATGTGCTCTAGGGACAGTTCGGGGCATCTTGTTCAGTTCAGTTCATGGGATAGGGAAATGCTTGAACTTCCCTATCTATTATGAAATGGGAGAGGGATTCAGAAATGGATCATGTAATTTTTTTTATTTGATTTGAAGTTGGTAATGTATAGCATTCAAAATCATAATTCTATATTGTTGTCAATATCATTGCTTAAATTTCGTCCCCTAATATGTTGTAATTGTTAAATATTAGCAATAGCAAGCGATGGGATATGACTAACATTAGGATGTCAAAGCACTTTCCTATTTTCTTTCAAAAAAAAAAAGCAATTTCCCATTTATGTCCTCACTCGAAGGAGTCACGAATCACAATCGTCCTAAATTTTGATTGTTCTCGTCTATTGGATGACGAGTCAGGATGACAAAGAAGGTTTAGTACATGTTTAGTATTACATTAAATTTGTCAGAATCACAATGTCATCATGATTTTATTTGAATGTCATGGTACCAAACATGTACTTAGAGGTCAAAGCCCATTTCAAGTATTGCGAAGGGCTCAACAATAACAATTGGATTGAAACATATTTTGTTATTTTATTGTCAAATGTTTTTTTTTGTTAATGAAAATGACAACTTGTTACAATGTTTTGAAAGTTGGGGACCAAAACTTAATTTACTATACTTACGAGGTCAAAATGAAATAAATAATTTTCTTTTTTAGCGGGAAATAAAATTTCTTATTTGACGTCGTTGTAAAATGCATTTTCATTAAGCTCAAAAATAAATATTGGAGACCAAATCCAAAATAAATCATAAAAAAATAGGTAATAGTCATTTTGGTCACTGAATGTCTAATGAGTAGGCACAATAGTCCTTCAATGTATTAAAATTTAAAATTCCAAAATAGTTTAATTGTGCAATTCGTTAGTCAAAATAGTCATTGACGTTAAAATAGTTCTTCAATATTGACATTAACTCTTTTTATACAAGGACTGATATGACAGTAAACAAGTACTTATAACAAGATTGATATGACAGTAAGTATACTGAATAACTAATATGATAATATTAACCAACCATTTTAATATAAAAAACTATTTTAACTAACATAATATATAAATAAAACTATTTTAAAATTTCGATATACCCACGATTATTGTCTATTCCTTGTAGTACCAAAATGACACTAACCCTAACAAATACCATCTTCAAAACACGAATTGGTGTGTGAAGAGACAAACACCTTATCCTGAAGGACTCAAGGCCACCCGTGTGAGTGCAACGCAATGCCCACTTTGAACCTCTTCATCAACATCCCTGTGGATCCTGTCATTGCTTCCGACATTCTCAGGGATGCCACCAAAGTTGTTGCAAAGATCATCGGAAAACCCGAATCCGTTGAGTCCATTTTAACCCTTTTCCTCCTTTGTTTATTGTTGCCCACCAAATGTTTGATGAAATTACTCTGTAAATATCAAAACTTTATTCAACCCATGTCTTCAAAACTACATATGCTACATGCCACCAACACTCAATCGTAGTCTTAATTTTAATCTTAATCTTTTATTTGGCATGAAATATGTGACTTGTTTAGAAATAATGTTTTGTTTGTGTTTCAGTATGTGATGATTTTGTTGAATGGTGGAGTGCCTATTGCATTTGGTGGGACTGAAGAGCCGGCTGCCTATGGAGAGCTGATATCAATTGGCGGACTTGGTCCAAGTGTTAATGCAAAACTGAGTTCTACTATTGCAGAAATCCTTCAAACTAAACTATACATTGATAGCTCCAGATTCTACATCAAGTTTTATGACTCGGAGGTAAATTTACGATTTCTTTATAGCTTCTTTTATGTATATATGACTGTGAATGCTGGTGAGTTTGATGCATTCATTCTTATTTGATGTGATGCCATTTCATACATTCTCACTCGTATACAGTTCTCTTCCATAATATATTGAAACTGTTTATTACTCTGAACTTAAAGGTTTCTTGTTGTGTTTGTTGGAGGAGGCAAAGATAGGTATTAATTAATACTGTTCTGGGGCAAATTTGTTGCTAATAATAATACATGTTATTTAAGTAGAAATTGATATCTGATGTCGTTTAGCAATACTTTGACTACAATAACAGGAAAAGTATATTTACTAATTTTATCTAGTTAGCCATAGTACTCTATTTCCTTTATTGTTCTTATAAAGTCTTGTAGTATTAACATCATATCAGTAGCCTATGGTGGAGACTGTGTGAGGATGTTGTCCTTGAGGAATATTTCACCTCGAAGATGAATGAATATTTTAAGGTTGCCAAAATTTATAGTTTTTTTTTTCTTTTCAAATGATTTAGCTTATAAAACCATAGTGGATATTGTTATTTTAAAATTGGTATCCCCATAAAAAGGGATTAGAGGGAGGTAGCTTGTCATTTTGATTGAGTTGGACTGCAACATTGTAATCCAAGAAACTTCCCTATTCTTTTGTAATAAAATATTAGTTCCCATTATTTTGTTAAATCAGTTCACGTGGAAATAAGGAAAGGGTTATGAAAATAAATTCGCAACCAAAGTAAGAAAGTGATGTCATATGTATCATATGATTTATGTATTTTCATCATTATTTTGAATTTGCTCAAGCGTATTTTATCATGGAGGGTGTGGCAACAATACCGATCCAATCTTTTTGTTCTTTTACTTCATGGTTTATCTGTGTTTGTGGTGCAGCGCTCATTTTTTGGGTTCAACGGCTCAACCTTCTGATCAGTCTTCCACATACTTGGGCAGTTTCTCAAGGAAAAAAATATATTTCATCTTTCTGTGGATTATTACAAATTTGTATGCGTAATTGTTGTGAACGAATACATTTGATATATGAAAATGGGAAAATGCATCCTTCAGTGTCATTTTGATCTTTTTAAGATTCATCAATTTATATAGTTTGTGACACTCATCGTGGGATAGAGAATAATGAAATATATAAAAGAGATAGAAGGGATTTATATTATTCTCTCCGTCTCATATTAAGTGACATAGTTGACTCTGTCACACATACTAATTCATATTTTTTTATCTTTATTATCTTTAATTGTTGATTAGAAAAAATTATGAAAATTTAATATTTTGAAAATATTCATCGAGACGAATCCAACATCTTATATAATATTATTTATCTTTGTATATCAATAGAAAAATATGATTAAAGTATATAGGTCAACAGTACACATTGTCAAATAGGTCATCTAATATGAGGCGGAGGGAGTATATTATAAGAGAAATGGAGGTGACTTGCATGGACGGAGCTAAAAATTAAGTTTAGGGAAACCAAGTTTAAATGTATAACTATTTAGTAAAGAAAAAAGAAATTTTCAAATGTCTAACATATACAAAAAATTGAAGACACTATCAGATATATCTAAAGTTAAAAGTGTCAAACAAATATAAAAAGAACTAACATTTATGAAGTTGTGTTCGTCGTTGTTTCATGAAGTTAAAATAATCAATTACCATATATGAGTTAAAATTTCCAGCGTACTAGTATTTATTTATTTTTACTAAAGCATACTAGTATCATATCAAGTTTACCAAAGAAAATTACAGGAGCCGTACAATTTCAAGTGACATTCCACTGACTAATTGTCTGTTTGGTTCCACGTTTTTGCAGTCCAAACGCACGTTTCACTCTCCAAACGCAACTTTTCAATTTCATAAGATGTTTGGCCAGAATCAAACGCGAATCTGAAAACGTGCTTCAACCACCAAAACGCGAGTCCACTAGAAGCCACAAATCGTAGCTTCTGCGGCAGCTCAAATCGATTTTGGATTTCTTTTTTGGTGACAAATCTATTTTCCCAAATTACCCATGCTTCAACTCAAGCTCCAATGTTTATTTTCTTTCTGAAGCTGCAATTTTTTATACTCTGCTTTTTCCTTACATTTCCAGAATTGGAGAAAAACGAAAGTGGGGTAGGAAGAGTGAGGAAACTGTGCAATCTTCATAGAAGCTTCAATGGAGAACACAGTGAAAAATTAGAAAACTTGACAAGCAAAAAAAGAATTAAAGGGAAGAAAAGATAATGCCATCCATGGAATTGAACAAATTGAGAGAGACAAACATCAATATTACAGAAGAATCAACTTGAGAGAGATGAATTTTGGCAAACTAGAGACACTGAAGAGGCGGGGGTTCATGAAATGATACCTACTATATATTTTTATTAATTAAAGAGAGGTTCTAGAGAATTCTTATTTGGTTTTCTTTCAAAATTATTTTTATTAATATTATTTTAAAATGAATATTAAAACTAATTCAATTGAATCTACCAAAAAAAGTAATAATAATAATAATTCAATTGATAAAAATATATTAAAAAAGACTCTTATAAATTTTCTTAAAAAAACTTTTATAAATTAATATAATTTTAAAATGAATTTGTGAACCAATAAAAATCCATTTATGATTTTGGATAAGTTAAAAATAAGATATTTACTTTTAAATACAATTAAAAGGATAGTTTGATCATTACACATTCAAAATCAATTTTGATTCAAATTATCCAAACAACATCAGCTCATAAGAATCACTTTTAGTAAAGTGTATCCAAACATAAATCAATTCACATTCAACTTACTTTTAACCAAAATCAATTCTCTCAAACTCAATTCTATCAAAGTCAATTTTCGCCGCCGCCAAACCAAACACACACAAAAATCTTTTATCACCTATATTTGAACTTTTTCGCAACATGATATCAAACTATAGATTTTGCCAGTGAAAAATAAATTATTAATCTTTTTTATAGTAGCATAGCTTTTTTTTTTATATATAATTTATGATTGTTATGTGATGGATGATGATAGTGGCATAGTCTGTGGACCTGAAAGATGTACAAATCAATTTTTCTTATAACTTTTTAGGGAGACAAAAAGCATCAGGGAGAGGCTGATCATCAAGTCTAAAGGCATAGTTTTTTCCATACGTATGGTTCCAAGATCAAATGGAACACATGCTTAAAGCATGGACAGATCTAAACATTTGATATATATGGAGCTAAAATTTCAAAGAAATATTAATGTAAACTATATTAAAAATAAAAAATAATATTGTTTGATACAGTACATTACAATGAAAATCGTCTCATATTCATTTGTTAAAAATGGACTAAAAAGACATCATTGCTAATTGTTACGAGAACAATAAGGAAAAAAGAGTTATGAAAGGTTGTTGACTTGGTGTTCTTATTCTTTAATATATTGTGTTTTATTTATAATAAAAATAATAATAATAAAATAGGGAAATTGGATGTGTGGCTTTAACCACACACATAGCCTTTGAATGGTTCCACCCCTGACTTAAAAGTGTCTAAACTAATTGCTCCCTCCGTTTCAAAATACATGTCCATTTTAGAGAAATTGCAGTAACCAAGAACAAGCTAGTTTGACACAAAAGTTCTTATTATACCCTTGTCTTTGATTTCCTCCATTTTACATTTATTTACTCCATCTCATAATTACTCCCAATACCAATATCAAAATTAATTAAACAAATTAGTCCATCATTTAAACACCATTGGTCATTTCTTGGGAGAGTCCAGTAGTCATTTCTTGGGAGAGTGCATAAGTAAATTCACTTAAAATTGGGTCAACATTTATTAGTAGGAAATAATTATTGTGGAGAAAATCTAGAATCTAATTAATTGGTAGGCAAGAGTAAAATAGACAAAATGTATCCTTAAACTATCAAATGGACATGTATTTTGAAACAAAAAATTTCTCCAAAATGGACATGTATTTTGAAACGGAGGGAGTAACTTTGACTCAAACCGACACATGTTGATAATAGAAAAAGATGGAAGAAAAGTATCTAAGCCAATTTTATCTTTTATAGGATAGTTTAGTGCCTAAACTATTAAAATCAACTAAAAGTCTTAAACTATTCTCTCATCCAACTATTTAGTCGATTCAAATAATTTGAGACTAAATTGATGTATTTTTCTTAATTTAAAAACTTTTAATTGATTTAAATAGTTTGTGACTAAATTGAGGGGAGAGTGATATTTTACTGTCGATTCATTCCTAATATAAATATAGGAGAACAAATACCAAAATGAACAAAAAAAAAACCGTGTCAGTGCAATAGCAACTAGCAAAGGCAACGCAATGCCCACTTTGAACCTCTTCACTAACGTCCCGGTGGATCCTGTTATTGCTTCCAACATTCTAAGGGATGCCACCAAAGCTGTTGCAAAGATCATCGGAAGACCCGAATCCGTTGAGTCCACTTATACCCTTTTCCTTTTCCTTTTCAACCTTGTTTTTTCTTGATCACAAGTTGTTTAACGAAGTAACACTCTCAATAGTAGTCTTAACTGTTAGTAACTTTTTTTTCGAGCAACTTTTTAGTAATTTTAGTCTTACTTTTTTTTTTTATTTGACATGTATTTGTGCCTCAGTATGTGTGTATTTTGGTGAATGGAGGAGTGCCAATTGCATTTGGTGGTACTGAAGAGCCAGCTGCCTATGGAGAACTGATATCAATTGGGGGCCTTGATCCAGCTGTTAATGCAAAACTGAGTTCTACCATTGCACAAATCATTCAAACTAAGTTACACATTGATAGCTCCCGATTCTACATCAAATTTTGTGATGTGCAGGTAAATTTCTGCTTTCTTCTATTTTATGAGCTTATAGTGTAAAAATAGACATAAACACTTCTTTCCGATTTTTCCACCTTATTTTGTTGTGTGTGTATATACTCGTTTCAGTTTCATAATACTACTCCGTCCCAAAATATAAGCAAAAATCAGTCAACATAAGTTGATGTATTTGGTACAAATTTTGAACCAAATACATTAACTTTTGTTGACCAATTTTTGCTTATATTTTGGGACGGAGGAAGTATATACTCTCTCCATTTCAAAATGAGTGTGTTTAAGGTTTTGACACATATTAAGAAATATAATGAAACAATCATTAGACATAACACTTTTACTAAACTACCCTTACTTTATAAGAAAAAGAGAAACTTAAAGTTGCATTGAAAATTGTGTGAGAGAAAAGTTGGAGTATTTATTGAGGGTAAAGTTGGAAGAATAAAATTAAATTTGTATTGGAAATATACAGTGACATTATTTTGAAACAATTTTTTTTTTAAAGTGACACTCATAGTAAAACGGATGGATTATATGTTATATGAACTTATCCAAATTTCAGCTTCAATATTCATGTTCTACATTTTTAATTTGAAATTTTTTTATGTAAAACGCAAATTTGTAGAGAAAATAGTTTGATCAAAATTAGTTGTTATTAGTAGCCACTTTTGGAGCTCCCAGCTCCCTTTATATATACACTATTGTTTACTATATCCCGATGGTGCTGGGGAGCTTGTTTGAAGTATTATTATTTAAAGTGGTGCTATTTCATACGTTCTAACTCACATAGTTTTCTACCATAATATATTGAAACGGTTCAGCTCTTTGAACTGAGGTTTATTATGCATTCAAGTCAATTCTCAACATAAAGAAGTGAGATGTATGATGATTTATGTATTTTCATTTTTATTTTGAATTTACTGAAGCATATTTGTGAACATTATCATAGATGGTTTGGCAACAATACCAATTCCTTACGATGAGATGAATGCCATAGTTACATCTTTTGTAATACATGGTTGTTTACGACATTGCTTGATTACATTCTACATCTCATTTTTTGTGTTCTTGTATACAGCCCTCATTTGTTGGGTTCAATGGCTCAACCTTCTGATTATACTTTCTTTCAATTCAAAGACGTGGACAGTTTCACAAGAAAAAATACTCTCTCTATCCCTGTTTATAGGAGTAGTTTAAAAAAAAATTGTCCCTAAATATAAGATTATATACAAATTTCTAGATGTATTGATTACTCTTTTTCAAATATACTCCTTATTAATATACTATCAATTTGTCTTGGTATATAAAAAGTCAACATTTTAAATATATATTTAATTAAAGGTAATCTAGTATAGTAATAGTCACACACATTTGAGACAACTTTATTACTTCAACAACTTTTCTTAATACACGTAATTTTTATAAACTACTCCTATAAAAAGGGACTAAAGGAGTATATTTATGTGTGTGTATTATTACAAATTTGTATGTGTAATAATTGTTGTGAACGAATACGGGTGACATATGAAAATGGAAAAATGTATCCTTCTATGTCCCTCATTTTGATATTTTCAAAACTCGTTCAATTTATTGTTCTTCATGTTGGATCTGAATCTTAGTAATAATAAACTTTAGTACTCCCTCCGTTTCAAAATACATGTCTATTTTAAAGAAATTTTTTGTTTTAAAATACATGTTCATTTGATAATTTAATGATACATTTTGTCTATTTTACCCTTGTCTACCAATTAATTGGATTCTAGATTTTCTCCACAATAATAAATGTTGACCCAATTTTAAGTGGCTTTATTCATGCACTCTCCCAAGATTAGAGTATAAATAATGGAGGGAAGTTTTTCAATTGAGTTTAAAAAAATTTGATAACCGAAGCATACCATTTAGTATTGGTATTGCCATTCAGTATTGGTATTTGTATTGCCATTTAGCATGTCCTTTCAATACTAACCGAAGCCATTTAATATTGGTATTGGTATTGCCATTTGATTGATTTTAATTAATTTTGGTATTGGTATTAAGAGTAATTATGAGATGGGGTAAATAAATGTAAAATGGAGGAAATCAAAGACGGGTATAATTGGAACTTTTGTGTCAAAATAGTTTGTCCTTGGTTACTGCAACTTCTCTAAAATGGACATGTATTTTGAAACGGAGGGAATATAAAACAGGTAGAAGTCATTTAGGCTTCATCATAACCGCTCACTTCAAGAGTCTAGATTTTATATTAAAGTATCGCACTCCCTCCGGTTCTATATAAGAAAAATTAAAAAAAAAAATTGGTCTTATTTATAAGAAAATATCACAACTTTTAAGGTGTAATTATTGCTTAAAAACTTTTTTACCTCTTATTTAATGTTTGTCTTTTTAATATTAGTGAATTTATTTAATGTTTCACAATTTTTTAGAAGGGTATATTTGTAAAAATATTCAAAAAGTTACACTAATTAATGACTGCATTGGTTTTATATTTTTTTTTATTTTTCTTCTTATAATAAGAACCAGAGAGAGTATATGCAATTTTGGTCTCGATCTAGATTTTTTGCCCCCCAAAGGTGGTGTCAAAATTTTAAATGACATGACAATAGACATGTTAATGAAAAAAAAGATAATAGGCTTTTACCCATGTCATTTGAACGAATTTTGGTTTACCTCTCTATGAAGAAAAAAAATTGGAGATCCTCATCGCCATTAGAAGATTCTTTGATTTTCAACCCTAAACACATCTGTGCAAATTAGCTTAGGTGGCACGCTGATTGTGCATTGATTAACGAGGTGGCACGCTGACTTGTCTTTTTATTTCTTTTTCATTTATTTATTTTCCACTTACTTTTTATTAATTAACAATTATTTTAAAATAAAATAAAAACACCATATCTTCATCTTCTAGAAATTCATCCTTTAAACTCCCATTCTCTCTCTCTCTCTCCATTTTTTTCTCAATGGAATCAGTGTTCTCCAGCATTCTCATCATTCTTGTTATTCTCTTCAGCACCTTCATCCTTTCACTCTTGCTCTGTTTCCTTCCTCACCACCTCAATCGTCGTCGTCTCCTCTCCAGTTCAACACCACCGCTGCCACCACAACCACCGCCACCATTGACGACAATTATTAGAGTCGCCGCCAGCCTCGCTAACCATCGACTCACTCCCTTTCTCTCTCTCTCTAAAAACAACAACATCAACAAACACAACACCCCATACCAAAACTTTAACTCGCCGGAGAACGAACAAACAATCACACTCACTCGTCGGAATTCTCGCCGGAGAACGAACCAAACACGAATTATCTCTTCAAAATCGCGCGTTCCTCTTCTCTCCGTTGCATTCCGCTGTATTCAGCTTATTTTTTTAGGGAAATTTGTTGGGTTGTTGTTGTTGCGTGTTGTTGTTGCTGTTGCTGTAGGTTGTTGTTGTTGCTGTGATTTGAGAGGAAAGGATGATTTGTTATGTGTTTTTATTGGGACGAAGATGTTGTATTGTTGTTGTGTGGTGCTAGTTGTGTTGTGCTGTGTTCTTGAAAGAGGAGATGAGATAGTGGGAAGAAGATGATGAGGTAAAAAAATTGGGGATTGGAGAAGAAAGGCTTACTCAAGAAGAAGGGATGAAATTGAGATTTTTAATTAAGCATTAAGGGTATTTTAGGTTTTTCACACTTTTAACAATATTTATTGTAAAAAAATTATTATTTGTATTGTTCTGAGGTGTCAGTGATACGTCGCTCACTCTTACACAGTCAGCACGCCACATCATCATATATATATATATATATATATATATATATATTGTTGGGTTTTTGTAGATTGGCTACATTTTGCAAAAACATCTACTAGCCAGATGCTGGGACAGATGCGGTAGCATATGGAACAGCTTTATGTAACTTGTGTTTTCGCGCCAGCTAGCGCTTTATATTTATGTACGCAATCTTCCAAAGATTTGCTTGAAGATTTATTTTCCTCTAGCTTGCTGATCAAGGCGCGTGTATCTGATTGAAGATTTGCTGAAGTTTTATTTGCCTTGCTATTTGTTCCACAAAGATATTGTTCTATATTTGGAAGCTTTTTATTATTTCTAGAAGATTGTTTCAGCTGGACCGGTCAATGTTCATGCTCTATTTCGAAGCCCAGACCCGTGGTATCTCAGTACTATATATTGGTGAAGGCAAACCCTAGTTGGGTAACTAAAAACCGTGTGTGTTAGTAAAGCGTGTGTTTTAAGGTTTTTAGGGTTTTGTTTGTTAATTGTGAGCCTTGCTTGTATCATCCTGATTCAAGCTAAGGACTGAGTTTGTTTTGAGTTGTAATTTGTAAGCTACTCCTAAGCTTTTAAGTACGGAGTGAGTATGTGTTATTAGCGTGTGTTTCTCTTGATTGTGTTTTGTGTTTTGTGTGTTTGATAACAACACTGTCTGTGTTGTTGGTAGGAATTGAGACGGGGTCTCATATCTAGGAGTTCCTAGATAGAGTTGCCACTGGTAGGGTCTAGGTGCAAAGTCAAGTAGTGTGTCTGCGTTGGTCTTTTCACTAGAACTATAATAGTGGAATCATTCCTGGATTGGTATCCCCCAGAGTAGGAGAGTTGCTCCGAACTGGGTTAACAAACTCACTGTGTTCTTTATATTTCTGCTGTGTTCCTTTTATTTTGTGCCTTGTCACGCTGCGTTATTTTAATTGTAGTTCTGAGTAGACACGCGCTCGGACAGTTGTGCCAACATTGTGCACAGCATATTTCAGTCAGGTTGCCAGGAATTTCAATTGGCATCAGAGCAGGCACCCTGTTCTGTGTGGGTGAGCTCCAGGGAAAGAAGTTTCTGGCTCAATGGATAAAGAAGGAGGACTGGTGAACAGACCACCCTTGTTGGATGGGTCGAACTATGACATTTGGAAATCACGCATGACAGCATTCTTGAAATCTCTAGACAGCAGAGCTTGGAAGGCTGTGATCAAGGCATGGGTCCCTCCTAAAATAAAAGATGCGAATAATGTTGATACTGATGAGTTAAAACCAGAAGAGGAGTGGTCTACAGCAGAAGACACTGCAGCTATTGGAAACTCTAAAGCCCTAAATGCCTTGTTTAATGGTGTAGACAAAAACATGTTCAGGTTGATTAAACAATGTACTGTTGCTAAGGAAGCTTGGGATATCCTAAGAACAGCTCATGAAGGTACTCAAAAGGTCAAGAAGTCAAGGCTACAACTGCTGACAACACAGTTTGAGAATCTTAGAATGAAGGAAGGGGAGAGTGTTCATGACTTTCACATGAATGTGCTAGAATATGCTAACACATTTGAATCCTTGGGGGAAAAGATGTCTGATGAAAAATTGGTAAGCAAAATTCTCAGGTCCCTGCCTAAGAAATTTGATATGAAAGTATGTGCTATTGAGGAGGCCCAAGATATTGGAAATATGAAAGTTGATGAGCTGATTGGATCCCTTCAAGTTTTTGAATTAAAGGCTAATGAAAGATCTGAAAAGAAGGACAAGAACATTGCCTTCATCTCCAACACTGATGAAGATGATGTGGAGAGTAATTTAGATACTGATGAGAGCATCTCTGAAGCTATTGTGTTGTTGGGTAAACAATTTAATGAAGTTCTGAAGGGGATGGACAGACGCCCTAGGACACATGCTCCGGACAACAGTCGCAGCATCTATAAAAATGTCAACAATCAGAGGAAACCTAGAACTGATGACAAAACCAATCAAAGAAAAGGGGTGCAATGCCATGAATGCGAAGGATATGGTCACATCAGAACTGAGTGTGCAACGTATCTGAAGAAACAAAGGAAGGTGATGACTGGTTCTTGGTTTGATGAAGATGAGTCAGAAGAAGAACCTGAAACTGCAAAACATGTGAATGCCTTGACTGGAGTGTGCACATCTGACAATGAATCTAGTGATGAAGAGGTAACATATGATGAATTGGCTGATTCTTACAAGGAGCTATGTCTCAAAAGTGAGGAAGTGTGTAAAACTTTAGAAAAACAAAAAGGGACCATCGCTCTCCTGCAAGCTGAGAAAGACAAACTTCTGAAAATAAACTCAGACCTCAATGATGAGGTTATCTTACTTACTTCCAAGATTGGCAATATGAACAAGCAACTGCGGATGATGAACAAAGGTACTGATGCTTTAGACGAAATTCTGGAAATAGGACAGAAACCTGGAGATTCTAAAGGTATTGGGTTTGACTACAGTTCTATGCCTCAGCAGAAACTATTACCAGTGAGACAGTTTGTGGCACCTGTTAGTACTCATGATCATACTATGTCAAGACAGATGCCCCAGCATCAGGTGAGACAACAGGCATCAGGATATAGGACCAGATCAAAAGGAAGGAATTATGCTTGGGTATGTCATTACTGTGGAAGAAAAGGACATATCAGACCTTTCTGTTTTAAATTACATGGTTACCCAGACAGGACCTATTCACCAAGACCTGATCCCACAGTAAAGATCACCAAAAAGCAGTGGAAGCAGAAAAATGATAATTTCACAAGCAACACTATGGATCCTAGAAAAATAGAACCAGAAGCTGATGAGATTGCTCAAATTGCTCATACATCTCTGAGAGTGTCATCCAGAAATGATTGGTACTTTGACAGTGGATGCTCCAGACATATGACTGGTGATAAAAATTATTTGACTGATGTTAAGCCTTATGCTACAAGTTTTGTGACTTTTGGGGATGGAGCCAAAGGAGAAATAAAGGGTGTAGGAAATCTTGTGGAAGAGGGTCTACCCAAACTTGATAAGGTGCTTCTTGTGAAAGGATTAACTACCAACTTAATTAGTATTAGTCAACTGTGCGATCAAGGGATGAAGGTCAACTTTACTAAGAGTGAATGCTTAGTTGCTAACAGTGAAGGGGACATCCTAATGAGAGGTATTAGATCAAAGGACAATTGCTACTTGTGGGTCTCTCAAGAAAAAGCAAAGTTATCTACTTGTCTAATAACCAAAGAAGATGAAGTTAAGCTATGGCACCAAAAGCTTGGACATCTGAATCTCAGAAGCATGAAGAAAGCTATTGCTGAAGGAGCCATCAGAGGTTTACCAAAACTCCAAATTCAGGAAGGAAGTATATGTGGAGAATGCCAGATAGGAAAACAGACCAAGATGCCTCACCAGAAGCTGCAACATCTGTCCACATCCAGAGTTCTTGAGCTATTGCACATGGACTTAATGGGACCCATGCAAGTCGAAAGCTTAGGTGGTAAGAAGTATGCTTTTGTTGTTGTTGATGATTTTTCTAGATATACTTGGATAAATTTCATTAAGGAGAAATCAGACACGTTTGAAAAATTCAAGGATCTTTGCTTACAACTTCAGAGAGAAAAGGATTGTGGAATTGTTAGAATCAGAAGTGACCATGGGAAGGAGTTTGAGAATGGTAAGTTCTCTGATTTCTGTATTTCTGAAGGAATATTTCATGAGTTCTCCGCACCCATTACTCCTCAACAAAATGGGATAGTTGAAAGAAAGAACAGGACTTTGCAAGAATCTGCTAGGGTTATGCTACATGCAAAGAAGCTGCCATTTTTCTTTTGGGCTGAAGCCATGAACACAGCCTGCTATATTCATAATAGAGTGACTTTGAGAAAAGGTACATCTACAACTTTGTACGAGCTATGGAAGGACAGGAAGCCAACAGTGAAGCACTTTCATGTGTTTGGTAGTAAGTGTTATATTCTAGCTGACAGGGAACCAAGAAGAAAGATGGATGCTAAAAGTGAAGAGGGAATCTTTCTAGGCTATTCTACAAACAGCAGAGCCTATAGAGTATACAACTCCAGAACCAAGACAGTGATGGAATCCATAAATGTTGTTGTAGATGATGAAGGAAATAATGCGATGCCAGATGATGCTACATTTGACGCAGCATCTGACCTACAGGAAGCGAAGAAAGTAGATGAAGCAAGTGATAAACAAGATTCTGAAGTAACTGGCCCAGAGAAGACTGTTCCCAACAAAGGACCATCTATCAGAGTTCAGAAAAATCATCCCATAGATCAAGTCATTGGGGATCCTAACCAAGGGATCACAACTAGAAGGAACCATGATGAGGTATCAAATTCTTGCTTTATATCTAAACTTGAACCAAAGAATGTTAAGGAAGCTCTAACTGATGAGTTCTGGATAAATGCTATGCAAGAAGAATTAACTCAGTTCAAGAGAAGTAATGTGTGGGACCTAGTTCCTAGACCAGATAATGTGAATGTTATAGGTACCAAGTGGGTTTATAAAAACAAGTCTGATGAAAATGGTACTATCACTAGAAACAAAGCCAGACTGGTTGCACAAGGATACTCTCAAATTGAGGGTGTAGACTTTGATGAGACTTTTGCTCCTGTAGCTAGGTTGGAATCAATTAGGTTGTTACTTGGGATTGCATGCATACTAAAATTCAAGTTGTATCAGATGGATGTCAAGAGTGCCTTTCTCAATGGGTACTTAAATGAAGAGGTTTATGTGGAACAGCCTAAAGGCTTCATTGATCCTAGTTTTCCAAACCATGTGTACAAATTGAAGAAAGCTCTATATGGCCTGAAGCAAGCTCCTAGAGCTTGGTATGAGAGACTTGCTGAGTTTCTAATCAACCATGGCTATAGGAAGGGAGGAAATGACAAGACCCTGTTTGTGAAAGATGAAAATGGACAGCTGATGATTGCTCAAATATATGTAGATGACATAGTCTTTGGAGGAATGTCTGACCAGATGATAGAGCATTTTGTTCAGCAAATGCAATCTGAATTTGAGATGAGTCTTGTAGGTGAGCTAAAGTTCTTTCTTGGTCTTCAGGTGAAACAAATGGAAGATACTATATTTATCTCTCAAAGTAAGTATGCTAAAAATATAGTCAAGAAATTTGGGATGGAAAATGCTGCTCATAAAAGAACTCCTGCTCCCACACATGTAAAATTATCAAAGGATGAGAAAGGTGTGGATGTTGACCAAAGCATGTATAGGAGTATGATAGGAAGTCTTCTATATCTTACAGCTAGTAGGCCAGATATCACATTTGCAGTTGGAGTGTGTGCCAGGTACCAAGCTGAACCAAAAATAAGTCATCTGACTCAGGTAAAGAGAATTCTGAAGTATGTGAATGGTACTAGTGATTATGGTATGTTGTATTCTCATGGGGAAAGCACTGTGTTGTTTGGATATTGTGATGCTGACTGGGCTGGAAGTGCAGATGATAGAAAGAGTACCTCTGGTGGATGCTTCTTCCTAGGCAACAACCTTATATCCTGGTTCAGTAAGAAGCAAAATTGCATTTCTTTGTCTACAGCTGAAGCTGAGTACATAGCAGCTGGTAGCAGTTGTTCCCAATTGTTGTGGATGAGACAGATGCTGAGCGAGTACAATGTCAAGACAGATGCTATGACATTATATTGTGACAATCTGAGTGCAATTAATATCTCTAAAAATCCTATACAACACAGCAGGACTAAACACATTGACATTAGACATCATTTTATTAGAGATCTGGTTGAAGAAAAAATTGTCACTCTTGAGCATGTTGCAACTGAAGAGCAATTAGCAGATATTTTTACAAAAGCTCTTGATGCTAATCAATTTGAAAAATTAAGACGGAAGTTAGGGATCTGTTTATTTGAGGAATTGTAGCAGTTAATTTATGGGAGGCGTGCAGCAGTTATTTTCTCCCTCCTCAACCGCTTGATGCACGCAATTCAAGGAAGCTATCTCCAACCTTCCTTATTCAAACCTCCCACACGCTACCATCATTATTCTTTTCTTAACTTCTCAGTTGCTTCTGGTTTGGCCAAATTGATTTATGCTGTTGGTACCAAGTCACCTTTTGATTATGGGGCCTACATTTATTATCAGGTTTTGGAGCATGCTAAGTCCTTTGCTATCAAGTTTCCTATAGCTTTTCCCACTCTCCTGTGTGGTATTGTGCTTCAGCAACACCCAGATATTTTGATCAGTACTGATGAGCCCTGTAAGAGGTCTGGCCCTATGGCCTTGGATTGTAGTTTGCTGTCTGAGAAACATGCTGCTGACTTAGCTGGTACTTCTGTCCGGACGTCTGGTGTGCTCACTAGAAAACAAATAATTGCAGATCTAACTGAGACTAGTGTGGCTCTTGGAGCTAGGAAGATGAAAATTGACAGGATAATTGCAGCCTTGAAGGCTGAATCTGAAGCTGAGGGTGAGCAGGATGAAGAAGAAGGAGGGAATAATAATGCTTCTGCTGGTGATACTGAGGAGTTCTCCGCTGACTCTGATGAATTCTGATTCTGATGTTTTCCCTGTTCTCAGTTGATGTATTCTTTGTGTTTGTTTTGGTCGGTTGGCCAAGACCCTGGATTTCTTATGCACCTTGAGTGCTTCTGGTCTGTAATATGCACTCTCTGTGGTTTCTATGCACTCTTTATGGCTCTATGCACTTTCTATGAGTATGCCCTATCTGTTGTTTGTCAGAATTTATGGCTAAAAAGGGGGAGTAGAATGAATTAGATTTATGCCCTATCTGTTGGTTGTGTGCGTGATTTGATATTTGAAGCTTGTATTATGTATGGTTACATGTGTTGAGGGGGAGTGTAGTATATGTTGAGGGGGAGTACTGGTACATGCATGTTTTGAGGGGGAGCTCTCTTAAGTTTTCTTGGTGTGTGGAAATTTATTTTTTCCCCTTATCTATGTGATTCCACTATATGAGAGTTTATTTCTCTCTGGTTGTTCCTATGAGGCTAGATGTTTGTGTTATCCGGTGCATGCCTCTGATTCTACTTGCAAGCCATCTTTGACTATTTCTCGCTTGGAAGTAATCTCATTTTATGCTACGATATTATTCTTTCCTTGTTTGTGTGCCTATGTTGACGTGAAGGAATCTTATCTGTGTATCTCCCAAAGAACTGGCTCTAGAGTGTTTTAGCCAAAATTTTGCCAAAGGGGGAGATTGTTGGGTTTTTGTAGATTGGCTACATTTTGCAAAAACATCTACTAGCCAGATGCTGGGACAGATGCGGTAGCATATGGAACAGCTTTATGTAACTTGTGTTTTCGCGCCAGCTAGCGCTTTATATTTATGTACGCAATCTTCCAAAGATTTGCTTGAAGATTTATTTTCCTCTAGCTTGCTGATCAAGGCGCGTGTATCTGATTGAAGATTTGCTGAAGTTTTATTTGCCTTGCTATTTGTTCCACAAAGATATTGTTCTATATTTGGAAGCTTTTTATTATTTCTAGAAGATTGTTTCAGCTGGACCGGTCAATGTTCATGCTCTATTTCGAAGCCCAGACCCGTGGTATCTCAGTACTATATATTGGTGAAGGCAAACCCTAGTTGGGTAACTAAAAACCGTGTGTGTTAGTAAAGCGTGTGTTTTAAGGTTTTTAGGGTTTTGTTTGTTAATTGTGAGCCTTGCTTGTATCATCCTGATTCAAGCTAAGGACTGAGTTTGTTTTGAGTTGTAATTTGTAAGCTACTCCTAAGCTTTTAAGTACGGAGTGAGTATGTGTTATTAGCGTGTGTTTCTCTTGATTGTGTTTTGTGTTTTGTGTGTTTGATAACAACACTGTCTGTGTTGTTGGTAGGAATTGAGACGGGGTCTCATATCTAGGAGTTCCTAGATAGAGTTGCCACTGGTAGGGTCTAGGTGCAAAGTCAAGTAGTGTGTCTGCGTTGGTCTTTTCACTAGAACTATAATAGTGGAATCATTCCTGGATTGGTATCCCCCAGAGTAGGAGAGTTGCTCCGAACTGGGTTAACAAACTCACTGTGTTCTTTATATTTCTGCTGTGTTCCTTTTATTTTGTGCCTTGTCACGCTGCGTTATTTTAATTGTAGTTCTGAGTAGACACGCGCTCGGACAGTTGTGCCAACATTGTGCACAGCATATTTCAGTCAGGTTGCCAGGAATTTCATATATATATATACAGTCAGATGTCATGAGGGTTGAAAATCAAAGAATCTTCTGACGAGGGAGGATCTAAAAAAAAAAATTCATAGGGGAGTAAACCAAAATTCGCCCAAAAAGGAGGGATAAAAGCCTATTAACCCAAAAAAAAACAAGAAGTTATGAATTCTAATACACAAATCTCGAGTAAAAACCCTAAACATTTTTAAAATGAAATTACGAAGAAAAAGAATTAGGGACAAAGGGAATGCATAAATTGTTTTTAACTAGAAGCCGATAACGTGACACTTTCTCTTTAAAATAAAATAAAATAAATCAAGTGACACTTTCATGGACACGTGAGAGAGCAAGTTTCGCTTTTAGGGAAATACTAGGGACACTTGCTCTACAATAAAGAACCTACAATAATTTCATTCGATAAAAAATGAGTGTTACCGAAAATGATGAAAATAGAGTGTTTTAACATTCAATCTTTTATATGTACTTGCATGAGATGAGATTGAACCTTAGGGCATTTATATTCAAGATATTTGATTGTCTCTCAACCATGTCAATGACATCTATACATTTGAATAAGTTAACATTAACAAATCAAGAATGAAAAACGATTCCCTAAAAAAAAGAATGAAAAATGATAGCATTTTCATTAAAAATAAAACGCATCATGTGTTGCTTGCTTCGATTATATTTAGTGTTTTCTTTTTCAACAATGATATTTAGACGCACAATACTCTTCAACACTTCATTTTATTTGTATATCTCTTTTGCTATTACATGATCAGCCTATCACATGTACCACATCACTTCCTATATGTCTTTATTCCAATGTGTATACACTCATATAGTGTGTCTATCGATCATTTTCTTTCTTTTTTCTCTCCGCGTCCTCTTGTGTTCATGTCACACATCACAGCTCTATTTTCCCCCTTTTATTATCTCTTTTTTCCCTATCCCCATCACATAATTCACATTAGCTGACTTGTGAGAACGTATTAATCTTTTATTAACATTAGAACATACATATTTAAGAGATTTAATTATCTCTCAACCATGTGTTAGACTGTATTTCGAAGTGTTTATTTCGACAGAAGAAATGACAATTGAAGAAGAAACTTACAAAAATAGCTTAAAAGTGAAATTCTGGCAAGTCCTGATTCTGAACCGTAAAACAGGGTAGAACAGAGTACAAAATTGCAGCGTAAAACAGTAGTTTAGAAGCAGAATAATAACAGACAGAAAGTAAAAGACACAGGTTATTTGTTAACCCAGTTCGGTGACAAACACACCTACGTCTGGAGGCTACCAAGCCAGGAAGGAAATCCACTATAATAGTATCAATTCGAAGTCCTATGTGAACAGCCCTTATTTCACAGCCTTCTCACTTAATCACTACCCGTGGTATTTCTACCTAGAAACTCCTAGATATAAGACCCCTCTTACTTCCTACTCAATCAATCACTGCCCCAATGATTTTAAACTCTAACAATCAAAGATGGAGACACTCTCCAAAACATAAATAGTCACTTTTGCATAAAAGCTTCAAGTGATTACAACTCAATAAAACAAACCAACTCTAACAATTGAGTGGTGTACAGAAACAGAGCACGAAGCTCACAATGAACATACTCAAAACTAAGAATAACTCTCTCTATAAAGACTTCTGTTTTTGATCGAGTTTCTTCAATAGCAGCGTCCTCTATTTATAGTCTTCGGCAGCAACAAATAATTGAACCAAATATTCTTCAAAAGATGTTGTTCCAAAATTCTTTAGAAGCACATAGAAGCAAATATTCTTCAGAAATATATTTTCCAAAGATCTCTTTGAAAATATATTCACAAATAAAACAATATCCAATCTTCAATATATCTTGCGAAAATATCTTCTTCTGGAAACATTTGGAAGCACACGCAGCAAGGAGAATTCTTCAGACAAATCTTCAAACGATCATGTGAGAAAATAAACACTCCAAGTGCGAAAACAAAGCTGCTTCTGAAGTTTCAGCGTCTGAAGTACTGTTCAGCGTCTGAACATCAGCTTCTGAAGGTTCAGCGTCTGAATTACTGTTCAGCGCCTGAACATCAGCTTCTGAAGGTTCAGCGTCTGAAGTACTGTTCAGCTTCTGAAGACCCAGCTTCTGAAGTATTGTTCAGCTTCTGAAGACCCAGCTTCTGAAGACGCACATATTGCTTGTTTATTTGATTTTAGCAAACATGAAGCCAACAACCAAATATCCAACAAAAAGGTGTTTCATTTTGACTAGGGGGAAGCCAGAACTGCAAGATTTTCTAAGTCTAGGATCAAAGCACAATGATTTCGACAGGCGTGTTTCGACAGAGTTCAAATTCTCCCTAAAGAGACAAGATCGAAATATCAGACACGTGGAAAACAAGTCAAAGTTGTCGAAAGGATTTAGTTTCTAGTCGTTGGTCTGTTAGTTATTTTTCTTGTGTATATTTAGTAGTTTTTCATAGGAAAAATGAGTCACAAATCATTACCAAAAGTTCTTCAAAACTCAAAGTACCCAAGCGTAGAGCGAAATGAGAAACATAATGCATGTATAATGATTTGTTGAACCATTTTCAATTATGCAATGCAATTTTCATTTCTTTTAAGTTTTATTTGCCTTTAAAACTTTAAGTCTTTACATGTTTTAATCTGTTGGTTTCTGTCGAAAAGATAGCTATCTTCATATTTAAACAATTTTATTCATCTTGTTCATAAACAAACTTATGAATATGATGAATATTCATACATTTTCTGGAAAAAACTTTGCACAACATGTTCTAGGATTTCTAGTTTGATCCTGCAAGTAACTTTTAAAACTAGTCTTATTGTTTACCAAAAACACCGATAAATACCATGTCAATGACGTTGGTACATTTGAATAAGTTAAATTATTAACATTAACAAATCAAGAATGAAAAACGATGTCATTTCCATTAGAAAAAAACACACCATGTGTTGCTTTCTTCTATTATATGTAGTGTTTTTTTTAACATATTTGGACACACAATACTCTTCATCACTTCATTTTATTTCTATCTCTCTTTTGCAATTACAACATCAACTTATTACATGTTCCACATCTCTCCTTGTATGTCTATCTCTCAATGTGTATACACATATATGGCGTATCTATCAATCGTTTTCCTTTCTATTTAATAAAAAAGTGTAATTAAGTCTAATAAAATGATGTAAATTTTGTTTGTTTTGGCAAAGTACAGCAGCAAAACTTACTATGTAGAAAAATCAAAGATATTGTGGGTTTAAACACGCGTCTCATTATATTAAATGTCTCTAAAGTCTTTTAGTACCCAACTCTACTTGTTGTGAAGTTTATTATATCTTTTATACAAACCAAATAATGCAAGAATTCATATGTAACAGTTATATATTTTTATTCATACCCAAAAAAGATGGAAGGAAAATATTGTTAAAGTAAATAGCTTGGAGCTTCACATCAGATGCGACGACTAATCACTTTAGACAAGGGAACGATAGTTAACAAAATTTACACATGTTGCCATCGAATATATCTTGGTATATCAGTTTTTTGGACACCCTTGTTATATCCGCTTTTAAAAACTGCCCAACAGTTATGCCCTTTCTACTCGAGGGCATTTTGATTTCACTACTGAATATGAAAATGAACAAACAACTAAGGGTTATAAAGGTGCCAGAAATTGTAAAGGGATTCTTATTCGAGTTATACAAACTTTTTAATACGAAATTTGGTCAATTTTTTGAATGCATCTGATAAAGAAAGAAATGTGATTTTATTCATCATAAGGAATGAAAATCTACGTACAAAAATCCACAGTAACATTATATATTATAATTTCACCCTTTGCACCGAAAAACAGAGTGAATCTGATCAGTCAAAAAGAGAAAAAAACAGTGAATCTGTAAATGTATACATACAGAACAGTAAAACACAAGGGCTGCAGCTACATTTGAAAGCTCGCTTAGTAAATCATGTTACAAGGGAAGTTCATAAAATTACAGCATCATGCCATCATCCCCTAAATCACCATCCATATTTCGCTTGAGTTTCAGCCTTGGTAAGCATGCCCTTTGCACGTCGTTCTGCAAGTTTCATTTCATTTTGTTTCATATCAAAGTACAATGAACCAATTTGATGCTTCCTCTTAAGTAGCTTTGAAGGCTTTCCCTTTGCCGAAACAGGCTACAACAGAAAAGAAATTTGATAAATACAAAATAACAATATGAACATACTCTTTAGGGGAGAACAAAACTACAGGAGCTGTACAATTTCTAGTGACAGCCCACTAACCAAAATCTCCTATTTCTTGAAGATTTGAGTTTTATGGTGACATCACATCATACTATAGGTTTTGTCTATGAAAAATAAATCATCAACCTTTTTATGTCAACAATAACATTAGCTTTGTTTTTGTTTTCTATGTGCCTGCAGTAGTAAAAATGGTGTATTATGATTGTCATGTGATGAATGACAAGTGACATAGTCCATGGACCTAAATGATGTAGATGTCAATTTTTCTTAATGGTTTTTTTGGGGTAACAAAAAAAGTGTCCTCCCAATTAGGGATGTCAATGGGGCGGGGAGTATTTCCCCAATCCCCACCCCGCCACTCAAATTGCTCCCCCTCCCCATTCCCTGCTTCAGAGAGTTTTTCCTCCCCATCCCCGCGGATCCCCACGGTCCCCGTGGAGCTCCATCAACATAAAAAAAACTAAATTTTCTATTATTTTTAATCAGTTAGTTGGTAAAAAAAATAAAGTTTAACCATCAAACAAATATAATATTAAGACATTATAGTAAAAATTACATGTAAAAGAAATTTCTACATATATTATGTGAAAAGATAAATAAATATAACATAAGAAATATGTGTATGTACAAATATAAGATGTATTATAGTGAATTGTTCGGGGACGGGTCCCCATGGGGCGGAGGGTATGATCCCCGTCCCCAATTCCGCACTACCCTCAGGGGGACTTTCTCCCCCATCCCCGTCCCACGAGGGAAAATCCCCCGTTTGTGAATCCCCAAACGGGGCGTTCCCTGTGGGGATCCACATTTACGGATGAAATTGACATCCCTAATCCCAAGGCAGACGAGAGGTTGATCATCCAAATTACGTTCAGCCACTAAGACACCTCACATAGTTTTTTTTCCATACATATGGTTCCAAAATCAAACTCAAGAACACATACTTAAAGTAAGTTAAGCACCTTCCACTCAAACCGACACATGTTGATAATATATAGTAATAGCTAATATTATCTTATACAGGGATAGTTACAGTAGAAGATGAAGCTCCAACAAATCATTATAGAACAGTCCAACAATATTATAGCATAATTCTTTCGACTTTTGTAAGAAAAGGACTCAAGCTTACAGCTGTTTAAAAGATTTCCTTTGTTGTTACGTAGGCATCCAAAACATGGCAATACCCATAGACATTTAAATATATTAGCAGGTAATAATTCACAGATATGACAGACATGACAACAACAGCCATGCTTTTTCCTACTAGATGATATCAGTTACACTTGCATGGATTAATTAACGCAAAAATGCTCTGTTGTGCATTATTTCAAAGATGTATCATAAAACTGTCAAATTCCATTGTGTAATAATTCACAGATAGATCATAAAACCGTATAATTCCATTGTGTAATAATTCAGAGAGATCATAACTGTAAAATTCTCATGATTTCTGCAAACAAGAGTGTTGATCCTAGACCATCTCCTCCCTTGCATAGGAAAAGGGGGACATCTAAAATAAATCCCCCCCCCCCCCCCCCCCCCCCCCCCCCTCCTCTTTCCTTTCTGTTTTGCCCCCCATATTCTGCAGAATAATTAATATTCTATTTCCTTTTGTCTATTGCCTTAGTGGCTAGGAGGATTGAGACGGGAAACATAAAGACATCCAGCACCACTGTGCTTCGTACCATATGCTAATCCCTCAACATATAGTGCACGGCTTCCTCTTTGCTTCCTGACCATTGTGTTACTCACCAGCCAAATGTGATGGCATATCAAAATTGCTAAGGTCTACCCTTCTGTAAATCACAAAATACATATACGCTAAACTGAACCAAGATAGAGTACCCAACACTTAGCTGCCTCCACGAACAACTAAGAAGGATCAGAACTGGTCGCCACCAAATTACAATCACAACAATGACTCTGTCTATTTCAAAATCTTTAAGCCATGGACTTCCTCTTCTGTTAACAAAAACGTAAGATGCCATATTTGAAGCCTTCTACCCTGCATTCAGCCATTCATCCCTAACTACTGCCTCAGTAAACAATGTAAGCATATGCACCTTTTCTTCACACATCTCCATTGATTGCTAGTAGGACTATTGCTTGATGGGAATTGTTCATTCATCCAACTTAAGTTTGGGTCTCATACCAGTGTTATTTGGCATTTTGTTGTGTTTTTTAATTTGTTTTGACTCAATTATTTCTATATAGCTATAACTAAATCTATTATGCAATTTCGGATTTCTTTTATATTTAGCTGCTGTGCTATATAAAAGGGGCTTAACAGCTGTAACAACTAACAAGGGAGTTAAGTTTTCATAAATAAGCGATGTTTTACAATATTTGTTGAATACACTCCAACTGATAGCCAAAAAGCCCGCCCTCTATTGAGTTTATTAGATCTCATATACTGTTTGAATGTATTTCCACATAAAGTAGGATTTAACAAGGCTCACAAAATATTTCAGACCATGTTTTTGTTTAATCACATTTGCCAACTCAACCAACAGTTACATGTGCAATTTATTAAAAGGCACATACCTTACCTTACTACCACATAAATCTAACACAAACATACATATTACATACAAAGGCTAGCTCAGTAAAAACCACAATATATAGACACAGTGACACGCACACACACACACACACAACATCATCGGCAGCAAAAAAAAACAATAACAATAGCCAAACGTTTCTCACTAGGTGGAGTCAGCTACATGGAACAATCATGTATAAGGAAAATTGACTAATAATGTAACTCCAAATCCTTCTTAATGATTTGACTGTAATTTTCCAGTACGTCTGACTATTAGACTATCTTCCATTCGGTCTAACCTCCTTAATATTGCTTCTATACATCTTCTCCACAGTCGGCACAAATCCAATTCCTCTACGACAAGACTCCATTATCTTTTCTAAAGAGGTTGGTTTTCAACTTCCTCTCTAATAATTTCATTTAAGGTTTTATTTCATTGTTATCTATGTAAAATTGGGTGTACTTTCTTGTAAGATATATACATCAACCATAAAAAAAAAAAAAAAACCTAAAAAGATAAGACAAAACTAAACAATACCTGATAAGAAGGTCCAAAAGCTAACCCAGTTAGCTTGGATTGATCTTCTCTTGGTCTGTTCTTAATCAACTCATCTTGCTTCACCTCAATCACTTCCACTGGAACGTCCTTCCTACCTCTCTTCCCAGTAAACTTCAACACACTCTCACTAATCCCAGAAGGCTCCGGCTGCCCCACTGTTGCCGCCACTGACCCATCAATCCAGTTATTTCCATACTGCCCAAAATCCTCATAAGCACCACCATAGCTCGCATATCCATCACTATTAGAAGCTGCACCAGCGCTGGCACCAGAACCATCATAATGATCCGCAGAATATTGGTAATTCCCATAACTATCATATTGATCAGTGGTATATTGGTAATTCTCATAGTCCCCAGCATTTTGCTCAACAGGAACATTGCTCTCCACGGCAGCAGAGGCAGAGCCACCACCGGAGCTTGTCTCAGGTGCCGGTGTATCAGTTTCAAGGATGGATCTTCTGCCAGAACCAGAGCTTGATTGAACACCAAGAGTTGAAGAGTTTCTAGGTGCTGGAATAGTGGATAAAAACGATTTCACCGATGGAGTTTGAATGGAAGACTCCATCTTTCTTCTTCTATTCCGTTCTTCTTCTTCGTCATCTTCGTCTTCGTCTTCGAGTTGGGTGGGTTTGGGTAAAGGAATAATAGGGGGTTTGAATTGAACGACCCTTTTGGGTGGTTGTTGGTGAATATGGGATTTAGGTTTAGGAAGGGAAGAAATTTGGGTGAAATTGGAGGGAATAGAAGAGGGTGCGTCGATTGGAGTATCGGAAGAGGGTTGTTGTTTGGGAGGGGGGAGGGAATTGAAGAGGGAAGAGGAAGAAGAAGAAGATGATGATTTAGGTTGAGGGAGGATAGAGAAGAGAGAGGAAGAAGACGACGTCGTTTTGGATGGGATTGGTTGGTATTCGTCTTCTTCATCTGAAGAGGCGTAGTTTGCTAGCAGAGAATCCATAGCTACGACAACGATAAGTTCGAATTCTTCTGATTGATCGATCGATCGATCAAACCCTAGCTATGCCTTTGCCTTTGCCTTTGCCTTTGTTGCGTATTTTGTATTTTCAACTTTTTTACATACTTATATCAATTTTTTTTTGTCCAGTAGTCTAACGCCGGTAGCTTAGACATTTTAAACGTAGAGAAGTGAGTGTTTGAAATTCGAACCCCGACTCCTGTATATATTATACAATGTTTCTGCCAATTGAGTTAAGCTCACGGACAAATCAAATTTTTATTTGAACCATTATCTAAAAAATAAATCTCCTTTAAACAAGTTATAACAAAAACATGAAATAATGCAAAAATCTTATGAAAAAAAACTAACAAATGAGCCATGATTTTAATTCCAAGTGGAAATTTGTAGCTTGATTCAAAATATGATTTTTATGGAATTTATCTTTTTAACTCACTTTAGATAAATGTATTCAAACAAAAATTAGAGCCTTAGAAAAAACATATTTAATTTTTATTTTATAATACAAAAAAAAATATTGATCTTAAATCAAAACGTTTGATATTGACCAAACATCAACAAACGTGTGATTGCGTGAATGCGAAAAATCATCGACTAAAATCAATTCCAATTCTAACAAAATCCTCAATCTATAAATACTTTTAGACTTTGTTTGCAAGTTTGAAGGAGAAAAGAGGTGAGGGTTTGAAAGAAAAAAAAAAAAGCAAGTGGAAGAAATATATGACATTGAGAAGGGAAGACTTCCAGGGTTTATTTTTTCTTCATAATGCAAAATCCTCTTAATTTGGAGGAACTCAAAAATTGTATTGGAGAAGGATTTTGGGGAGTTTTGGAGGGTTTACAAGAATTCTTCAAATTTAATCTATGTAGTTATAATATTCTTAAAATTAAAAATATATTAATCATAAGCATTAATCTATCATTTTCTAAAAAATTACTCCTTCAAAAAATGTGAAAGATTTTACAATTTTCCTCTATATTTCTAACCCTTCAAAGCTTTCTCTCCCATTCTCCTCTTAACTCCCAAACAAAGCCTCGAGGGGAGGGGTTTGGAAAAGATGAAGGAGCAAGTGGAAGAAATATACGACAATGAGATGGGAAAGCTTTGGGGGTTCATTTTTCTTCATAATACAAAATCCTCTTTATTTGGGAACTAAAAAATTGTATTTGAAGAGGGTTTTGGAGGGTTTACATAAATTCTTAAATTTTAATCTATGCAGTTGTAAAATTCTTAAAATTAAAAATATATTAATCATAAACATTAATTTATCATTATCTAATAAATTACTCTTTCAAAAAAACTTGAAAGATTTCTCCATTTCTCTGTATATTTCTCTCCCCCCCCCCCCAAAAAAAAAAAAACTCTCCATTCCCCTGCCCTCCAAAAAATGGTTCTTTCAAAAAATATGAAATTTTTTTCCATTTTTCTATATATTTTCAACCCCCCAAAGCCCTCATTTCCCCTCCCCTCCAAACCTCCAAACAAAACCTTAGTGTGTTTGGATAAGGTAGTTGAAATTTTTTGAAGAATTTAAAATTCTAAGCAATTCAAACGACTCAATTAAATTGCTTTCATTTCTAAATATTTTTGTTTGGATGGAGTAATGAAAAATTTCATCGTCATCATTTTTGGGCAACTTTTATAAATTTCAATTTTTTGGGCCAAATTTCAAATTTTGAAAATAGGGGTCAATTTGAATTATCATCCAAACAATGAAATCTACCTCAAAGCATTTGAATTCCTTTAAAACATTACAGTACCTCAAAACATTCATTCATCTAAACACGCTATTATTGGGATCCGTTTGATTCGAGGTTTACGCCGAGAGTGAGGAGGGAGGAAGTATTTTAATTTCTTATGTCTAGTTCAATTTTTAAAAGAAGGAGAGGGGAAACAGATGAGAGTCAAATATCTTCTAACACCATTTTTTATTCCCCTTCAAATTAGATTGTTTTTTTTAGGGGAGGAAAGATGTTTGTTTACATTTTTATTATATTCAATTTTATTTTAAAATCCCAAAACTATCCTTATAAAAAATTTACATTAGGTTTTTTCGATTTTTGTTTGTTAATGTGTGCTGCACCGTTCTACCTCTGTAATGCAATTTTTTCTCCATTTTCAAGCTGATGTTGCTGCATTAGTCTTTTTATTTCATTATCTTAACTCCAAACCGTTGATTGACTTTTTATCTCATGTTTTTCTATTTTGTCAATTTACTTATTTTTTCGCCTTAATTATTTCACTTTTTTTATAACCATGATTTTACTTTTCTTGATGCATTGAATATATATATATATATATATATATATATATATATATATATATATATATATATATATATATATATATATAAATTTATAAATTCTTTATGAAATTTAATTGTTATCAAATAGATTGTTTGATTTGCGCCGAAGACTTGTGTGTGCTATTGTTTATTGTTATGTTCAGATGTCTCGCAAGAGAAAATTAAGTTATAATTTATGTTACATGGAACATGAGACTATCATACATTTTTCTGTCCGTTAAAACTTTTCTTTTTTTCATATAGTATTTAATTAGTTTAAAGGTAAAATAATAAATTAATTAACTAACAAATCATCTCCTCTAAAAAAACTATAAATCATTTATCAACCAACTTATGTAACATCGGTATCACGTCCTAATTTTTTTATTTTTTGGTAGAAAATAAAGATGAGTCCCAATAAGACCAAATGCAATGAAGAGTTGAATGGTGTGGTGTGTTGAAAGTGTGTTGAATGGTGATGTGGAAGAGAGAAGAGTTGAAACAATTCAACTGTGTTGAAAGCCTGGCCGAAGGACACGTGGCAGCGCATGAAAGGCTGAAGCAGGCGCGTGTGGCACACGCGCCGACAAGGGCGCGTTTGTGCACAGGTCTGAGAGAGAGAGACAGAAAGCTGTTTTGATTAAAGGGGACACGTGTCCTTATCTGATTGGCTGGCTGAATTTTTATTATCTTAATAATTTGAACTCAATTATTTCATTGCAAATTATTTTTTTTTACCAAAATTCATGATTTTTTTTGCTCTATAAATAGAGACTTGGTTCATTTGATTTGGACACAGAAAAAAACCAAGTTTTTCACTATCTTAATCTTATTATTATCCTTCTATTAGCTTTCCTTTTGAAGTTTTAAACTTCTTTTTAGTGAAATAGATCCCAATAATAATAATTTCAACACTCAGAATTCTTCTAATTACTCATTTAGCTACCAAAATCCCAACAATTATATCAACATCCAAATCAATTTTCCAACCAACGTCCTCAAAACATGCCTAATTTTGGTTTTGCATCAAATTTCAACCACTCATCCTCTGTTCCAAACTTTAATCCATAATATGGATCTATGATGGGATATCCATCTCAAACACCCCCGTTTAATGGTTATATGCCAATGGGAAATGAAAATTTTCCGAGCGTTGGTGCACCTGAATTTTCTGAATTTTCAACACAAATAACTCTTGGTGGCATGACAAGTGCTAATGAAGTCACTCCAAATCCAGAGGATTCAACTCCTAAGAGCAAGAAAAACCAGCAACCAGCATGGAACACTGAACAAAATTTGGTGCTAATTAGTGGGTGGATTAAATATGGAACAAACAGTGTTGTCGGGAGAAATCAGAAAGGTGAAACATATTGGGGTAAAATTGCTGAGTATTGTAATGAGCATTGCTCATTCGATCCTCCGCGCGATGGAGTTGCATGCTGAAACCGTTTTAATTATATGAGCAAACTACTAAATAAATGGATTGGCGCTTATGAAAGCGCTAAGCGTTTGCAAGAAAGCGGTTGGTCGGAGAATGATATTTTGGCAAAAGCGCAGGAATTATACGCAAGTGGGAAGAATATAATGGCAGAATGACACGCTCTCCGTGATCAACCACACTATGGTAGTCAAGTAGGAAATATTGGCTCAGGAAGTAGTGGATCTAAGAGATCTCACGACAGTGATGCATGTGGCTCAAACTCTGTAGGATCTACTGCTCGTCCAATGGGTAGGGAGACAGCTAAAAAAAAGGGTAAAAAGAAAAGCAAGGAAGCTACCCTGGAGGTGGTGGATAACGAGTGGGCTGAATTCAAACAATTCAAGGAGAAAGAGCTTGAACGATTGGACAAGATAGCGTCGGTGCAACAGGAGGCTAACCAATTGATGAAAGAAAAGACTAATGCTAAGGAAATGAAAATGTATCTAAAACTAAGTTCCGAGGAGAATCTCGATGATCGGAAGCAAAAGCTGTTGGAGATGTTGAGCCAAGAGCTGTTTGGAAATTAATTTCAATCAAGTATTTGTCTGTATTCGGTCAAACTTGTCGGTGGTGTCAAGTCCCCAGTGTTTGCTTTAATAATTGTCAGTGATGTCAAGTCTGTAGTGTTTGCTTTAATAATTGTCCGTGACTTTTGGCTTTAATGTATGAGTTATTGTGTTTGAATATGTACCACCCAAGTGGAATATAATCCTTATCTGATAATTAACTCTATACAATAACTTATTTCGAATCCACCACTCAATGTACTTATATATAGGGACTCATAGATACATACATTGAAGTACCAATATCCCAAATTTCATTCAATCTACTTCTAATATCACAAAAAACTATTAATGGATCCATCAGAATATCCTTTTGATATCGCAGCCTACAATAAAAAATGTGAAATGGAAGAAACTTATATCGCCAACCGATTCAGAGTGCGTCGAAATAAAATATTGGAAGATAGTGCACCTCGTAGTAGAAAATATCTCAATAGAGATCATGCAGCGGCAAACCAAAGACTAATTGACGACTACTTTGCCAATGAGCCTACATATGACGATGCAATGTTTCGTCGTCGGTACCGGATGCAAAAACATGTTTTCCTTCGAATCGTTGGGGACCTTTCAAGTAGTGATAACTACTTCACCCAACGAGTTGATGCAGCCAATAAAGAAGGTATATCACCCCTTAGCAAAATGTACCACAGCAATGCGAATGTTAGCATATGGTGTGGCAGCAGATGCGGTCGATGAATACATCAAAATAGGAGGTACTACAACATTGGAGTGCTTACGTAGATTCTGTAAAGGAATCATACCATTGTCTGTAAAGAATACTACATGTAAGTGAAATGCGGGGGTTCCCAGGGATGATCGGGAGTATTGACTGCATGCACCGGGAGTGGAAAAATTGTCCTAAAGCATGGGAAGGTCAATTTAGTAGGGGGGATAAGGGAACCACCATAGTTATTCTTGAAGCAGTTGCATCTCATGATCTATGGATTTGGCATGCCTTTTTTGGATGTCCGGGAACGTTGAACGATATAAACGTTCTAGACCGGTCACCAGTGTTTGATGATGTGGAACAACGAAAGGCTCCAAGTGTGAAATTCTTTGTGAATCAACGTCCATATAACATGGCATACTATCTAGCTGATGGTATCTACCCTTCTTATCAAACTTTCGTCAAATCGATTAGACTTCCTCAAAGTGATTCCGATAAGTTATTTGCAAAAGTTCAGGAGGGATGTCGGAAGGACATCGAACGTGCATTTGGAGTGCTTCAAGCTCGATTTAAAATCATCCGTGAACCAGCTCGCTTGTGGGACATTACCAATTTGGGTATCATCATGAGGTCATGCATCATATTACATAATATGATTGTTGAGGATGAACGAGATTCATATTCTCAACGTTGGACCGATTTTGAGCAATCTGAGGAAAGTGGATCTAGTACACCGCAACCATACTCGACCGAGGTGTTACCCGCTTTTGCAAATCATGTGCATGCTAGATCCGAGTTGCGTGATTCAAGTGTTCATCACGAATTACAAGCAGATCTAGTGAAGTACATATGGGCAAAGTTTGGAATGTTTCGTGATTGAAGATGATTTGTATCGTACTAATTAAGTTACTTGTGTGTTGTGTGCTTAGTTTGTTGTATTGCATTTTAAGTTATTTGTGTGTCGTGTGTTTAGTTTATTGTATTGCATTTTAAGTTAAGAAAATAAAAATAAATTATTTAAATAAATTTTGTTTTTACAAAAACACTAAAAAATAAATTGTTAAGTGTTTATTATTTTAATTTAATTATAATTGATAAGTGTTTATAATTGATAATTGTAATTTTATATAATTATAAAAACAAAAATATAAAATTAAATAAAAATATGAAATAAAATGTGGTGGGGTAGAGTGTTGAATGAAAAACCATTACAGATGATATTTGTTGAATGAGTGTTGAATTATTATGTGGAAGAGAGAGAAAATAATGTGGAGTGTTGGATATTGAAAAAGTGTGTGTTGAATATAAAAACCATTGTAAATGGTCTAAACACGTCATTTTGTACTTCATAGAAACCTACAATTTCCGAAGGTAGAGAAAAAAGTGGAGAAGAGTTGTTCGAAGTAACATTTACAACAGGATTTTGCACGGAAAGCGCGTGGTCACATATGACTACAAACATGGAGAAGATACTGATGAACATTATCATCATCTGAATCTGCAAGTTGCGTTTCAAGTTCTCTTTAAATTAGGTTTGCAAGGATTGTTCTCTTCTTTCTCTTTCTCTCTTTCTCCGAGGATATTAAACATTGCTATTAAAGAAATGATATCTATAAAACTATTTTGTGGCAATTTTGTGTCAACTTTATCTCTCATACTCATATTATATGTTTTTACTTTATCTTTCTATTGTTTTGGTTTTTGTGTCAATACCTACTTTTTGTTTATAAATTTATGGTTGTCACATAAGTTGTCATACAAATGATTGTTCAAATAACACATCGTAATACTATAATAGATATGGGAAAAGATATTTGTACAACTATTTTTTGACAATTTTTGTGACAACTTTCTCTCTCATACTCATATTATGTTTTTACTTTCTCATCCTATTGCTTTGATTTCCGTGTCAATATCTAATTTTCTTTTTAAATTTATTGTTGTCACAAAAATTGCCTCACAAATGATTGTTTAAATAATACACTAGACCATCTCATGCAACAAACTCTTCACAAACTTATCACAGAAAATAATGACAATAAAAAAGTTTGAATCATATTGAAAACACACACAATTCAATGAAATTAATCATAATTCAAATCAGAATAACAAAGAAGGCAACATAAATGATCCATAAAATACACACACTGCGTACCTCTTAAACTTGGGTTTGAGAGGTTGAATTATGCTAAAGATTAAGTAGAAATACGATAAGTGGTGGTGATTTGGATGAGAAACACTATAAGAAGTGATTTTGTTTTGTAAGTGCTTTTGGATTGGATGTGAAGTGTGATAGTTGAACCTGAAGATGGAAACTGGAGTTGGTACTAAGGTTTTCTTTGCAAGAGTGATTTTGTGGAAAGAAAGCTCAAGTGGAACAAAAAAAGAAGTTCAGTGCGATTATAGGTGAACTAGTTGTTAGCAATCGGGGGTTGTCCCACCCTAGTATGGCTATGTTAAAATTGATAACTTCTTGTTTGCGGGGGTCTGCTAAAAATATTCTTAATTTAGGTTGTCCACCTCATGAACAAAAAAAATGTTATTTAACTAGATAAATAATGACAAAATTATGCAACAAGTCTCTTTTAAAAATTATTTTATCTCTAAATATTAGTCTCGTACATTTATTTATTTATTTATTTAAATATACTCATAATTAATACTACTAAATATTTTGAAAGATTTAAAGTCAAAACTAAAAACATTAATACACAAAAGAGAATTTTCGAAAATTTGATACACAAAATAGACATCTTAAATATGCTATTGATATTTAATTATTAAAAGAAAATATGATATTAAATATGTTCAAACAAAAGAGAAGTCTCTATTAAAGAAAGTATTGATCAAATAATCCGCAATTTTATTTGGAAAAATTCTAATAACAAAGGCATCTATCTAGTAGGTTGGAAAAAAATTGCTCAGCCTAAGTTTCTTGGTGGTCTTGGTATAAGATCAACCAGGGAAGTGAACACTTGCCTTCTTGGAAAGCTAGTTTGGGATTTGATTCTATCGTCTTACAAACTTTGGGTCAATCTCATCTCAAATAGATATGTAGCTGGTCCTGCCAACCTCCATGCTAATGTTCTTTCCAACGGTTCTTCCACTTGGTCCTCCATCATCCGAGCCAAAAATGTCCTTAAAGAGGGATACTCTTGGCGTGCTGGGTCCAGCTCTTCGTCCTTTTGGTTCAGCTATTGGAGTCCTCTCGGCATTCTAGGTTCGTGTGTCACTTATATCGACATCCATTACCTGCAGCTTACAGTCAAAGATGTTATCTCTTCCGCAGCTTACAGTCAAAGATGTTATCTCTTCCAATGACCCCCATACGGAGATTCTCTATTCTCAGCTCCCTTCCACGACCTCTGATCTCATCAACAACATCCATCTTAAATTTAATGATGCCGTCAAAGATGCTTACATTTGGAATAATCACAAAGGTGGTGCATACTCAACTAAAAGTGGGTACCAATGGCTCCTCAAAAACGTCTATCCGGTTAGTAACAATATGCCTCTTCTCTCTTGGTCATGGATTTGGAAGCTTAGGCTTCCTGAAAAGTACAAATTTCTCTTTTGGTTGGCTTGTCACAATGTGGTGCCTACTTTATCTCTGCTTAATCATAGAAATATTATTCCATCTGCTACATGCACTCGATGCAGCCTTCAAATTGAAACTTTTCTCCATTGCGTCCGTGATTGTAGCTTCTCTAAAACAATCTGGCAGCACCTCAGTTTCACTAGTGAAGACTTCTTCTCTATTTCAGATGTGCATGGCTGGCTTAAATTGGGTGCTAAGGGTTCTCTGGCTCTCACTTTCTCGGCTACAGTTTGGTGGTCTTGGTGTCATCGAAACCAAATGTGTTTAAGTAATGTCACTTGGTCTTTATACCACGTTGCTTGTAGCATAAGGATTTCAGTCGAAGTCATAAAGTCTAGCTTTTCTCCTATTGTTTCTGATGTTACTCCAGATCGATACATAAAGTGGAACAATAATAATCACTCTTGTGCAATCCTCAATGTTGATGGTAGTTGTCATGGATCTCCTGTTAGAACTGGGTTTGGAGGGATTTTGCGTAATAATGATGGTTTGTTTATATCAGGCCTTTTCCGGTTTCATTCCTAGCTCGTCTGATATTTTGATGGCTGAGCTTACTGCCATTTATCACGGTCTGATCGTGTCTAAGGATTCGGGGGTTGATGAGCTTGTTTGTTAATCTGATTCCCCTGTCTGCATTAATCTTATTAATGGTCTTGTTGAGAAGTTTCACATTTATGCGGTTCTTATCAAAGACATAAAAAATCTGTTGACTCTTGGTAATATCACGGTTTGTCACACCCTTAGAGAAGGGAACCAGTGTGCGGATTTTATGGCAAAACTCGGAGCCGCTTCTGATAATGACTTTCTTCTTCATAATTTTCCGCCTGAGGGGCTTGTCAATCTTCTTTGCAGCGACACCATAGGAACCTTCTACCTTAGGGAGTAGTTTGCTCGTGTTGGCCTGTTTTCTTTTCTTTCTTTTCTGTTTTTTAATTATCTTTGTAACCAAAAAAAAGAAGAGAAGTCTCTATGTTTAATATATATATATATATATATATATGTGTGTGTGTGTGTGTGTGTGTGTGTGTAATTAATTCTAAGTTTCTATGTAATTTGTTTTCTCAAATATTAAGAAATATCGATAGCATATAAGGAAAATGAGGATAGTTTTTTGTGGTAATCTGAACCCTCCTTGCATATATAAGTGTTTGCGCACGTGCATGCGTGACTGTGACGTATAAAATGAGAATTTATGCTACTTTTTTTTATTTTTGAAAGGAAAATTTGTGTTGCTCAATATTCTCTTATAAAATGAGAATTTATGTTATTAAATATTCCAGCACATGGGTGAGTGAGTCGGATTTATTCCACCACTAGGGTTTATGAATTTAGACAAGAACAAGTAACTTCAACGGAGTCATGACTTTATATATTAAAGGGAACTGACTCTCCTGAAATGACATCTTTTTACTATCCTCCACTATGCTAAGCCAAAAAAATAACCTCCATTTTTATTGTTCTAACAACATGACTCCCTTTAATTTAGACTTTTATGTAATTTTAGTTGAAGATTAGGGTTGGTTCCACTTATGTAATTTCAATGTAATGGTTATCAAATGCTTGACCAGTAAACTAATGATATAAATAATTTGAAATTCACCATTTTATTATGTTTTATTTCAAATATTCATAATTTATTCAGTAATTTATTTGAAGTATCCCAGTGCCAAAAGGGTTCCAATGTTAATACACCTATTATGTTTTTGATGATAAAAAAAAAGCATGAACTGATGCTCCCCGAAGGGTTCCAATGAGCATATGATTTTACAGGTGTAACATATTGGTTTGTTGTTATTAAGTGTGATTTGACAATCATCTTGTTTGATCCTCACAAACTTGATATTAGTGATGAGAGTCGCGTGATATTATATCCTTGCGGGGATGTGATCACAAAATTCAAGTGGTTTTGAACAAGGCAGATCAAATTTGTATAGTTAAACCTATATTTGTTTATATTATGAACCTTTTAGTACATGATTAGGGAATGCTAACCTCTATTTGGCACTTTGTTACAGCTGATGAGGAATTATGGCTCCTTAATGTGGTCGCTTGGGAAGGTGCTCCACACAATTGTTTATTATGCTCTAGTTTCATTTTGTCAGGCCATAATCTTGAAGAATGGAAAGTATCCCAGGAATGTTTGGTCTGGTCATTGTCTAAATATGAAGTTTATGTAAGTGAAGAAAGTTGATACTAATAATTTTCTGAGACTAAACAGCTGAATGTCTTGTATCTATTAATTGTAGTTTCTGATAGGGCATAAATCAAAGGAAATGTTAACGAGTGTCCTCAAGACACTCTTTAAGCACAATATTTTATGAAAGTTTGTGCATTTATTGCATTGGAAATTGAAGTCTTTAATTTTTTTTAAAATAATTTTTTTATTAAGGATACTTAAAGAGTGTTATGGAGGCACTCGTTAACAAGACCCTTTGACAATATTCTAAACGCTATCTAGGCCCTTTAATTTGTGTGTGTTCCTACTTCTTTGCTATTGGCAATTCTTAGAAATTTTCAAAGATGTGTGTTTGTATTGGTTTTTCATTTGTATTTTGATGCATATTTCCACATGTGCCACTTTCCTCCGTCGAAGCCTTTAGAAGTTACTCACTGGTTTAATGATCTTGTCTTCGCGTTATTAGCAACTTTTGAATGTCTTTTATTGAGATTGAGTGATTTCATTGTGCACGTTAATATGAGAAGGTATACAAAGATTGCCTTAATTGAACTAACGTGCATATGTCAATGAATTCATATTACACATACTTCAATTTATTTAAAAAAATTCATACACAAAAGGTTCTTATTTCTCATCATTATTTTAATTTAATTCTCATTATGTACCATATAATAATATGATAATTTATTTAATTTAAAGGTATATACCGTACGTAAATATAATAAAAATATTGAGTTTAAACCCGAACAAATAAAAAACAACTAATACTAACAACTAATTAAAAAAATGTTTGCTAATGCAACTTGTTTAATTTTCTTATGCTAACAGGTCAAATACTACCCAGAACTGTTATTAGGTGGTGATGTATCAATTTTTATTTAAATTAAGGTTACCAATACTTCTAGCTCAAGCATAATTTTTTTACAACCAACCACGTGTTAAGATTACCAATGTTTCAAGTATAATTTTTTTAGAATCAATCATATGTTAAGATTGCCATTGTCGCTACATTTCAGCAGAGAAAGTTCATAAGGAATGAGTGGAACCACTGTCCTAGATTAAAAGTGTGTCAAATGTAAAATGACTTTTTTGTTAGGGTAAATTACACTTTTGGTCTCTTAAATATTTTTCAGGTTTCATATTGGTCCCCTAATTAATAAAAGTAACGTTTTGGTCCCTTAAATCCTTCTCTGTTAGTCACTTTGGTCCCTTCCGTTAGTTTGTGTTAAGAAAACGTTCACTTTTGGTCCCTTAAATATTTTTCAGGTTTCACTTTTGGTCCCTTAAATATTTTTCAGGTTTCATATTGGTCCCCTAATAGAGGACCAATATGAAACCTGAAAAATATTTAATGGACCAAAAGTGAACGTTTTTTAACATAAACTAACGGAAGGGACCAAAGTGACTAACAAAGAAGGATTTAAGGGACCAAAACGTTACTTTTATTAATTAGGGGACCAATATGAAACCTGAAAAATATTTAAGGGACCAAAAGTGTAATTTACCCTTTTTGTTAAATAACGTATAATGATTTGTGTTTGAACAAATTTATCTAAAAGTGAATGAACAATAAATTATTTGAGTTTAAATTTGTCAGAAATAAATAATTTGAGTTTAAAAATAAATTCTAGGTTCAAAAGATCTAAATTCTAAGCACTTTGTCACGAATTATAAAAAAAAATTTTGATATTTAATAATTTGTAGGTTAAATGTTAGAGATTTAAAAGAGTTAAATAAGTTTTTGGTCCACATAAATAAAGTCAATTTTGTTTTTAGTCCTTGTAAAATAAAGTGACATGTTTTTTTCTCTATAAAATTTCACTACAAGTGATGTGTGAAAAGCGAGTACAAAGTAGTGTTGATGAGTCTCTAAATAGTAAATACTCATGATAGCAACCAATTAAAACAGAATAATAACTAACTTCTAACCACTTATTATAGCTAATCTAACAGATTTAGTTACACGTAACTCAAGGTTTAATACTCCTCCTCAAAGAAACTAATCGTCTGTAACAGATTTCACATGCATGAATCAATTTAAGGAAACCACTTTGCAAATAGTGGTTTACACCATCTGAACCGATTACGAATTTTAAAATCCAAGATAAGTTCCAGATCATATACAAAAAAACAGTTTTGATTTATAAAAACAAGCGTGCGCACATGTTATATATATATATATATATATAATTCGAAATTTCTATGTAAGTGTTTGCGCACGTGACTTGGCCCAAAATGAGAATTTATGTTACTTATTTTATCTTTTGCAGAAGCATTTGCGTTAATAATTTTTGGTATTCAATAATTTATGTTACGAGTTGAAAAATTATTTATAAATTGATCGTTGTAAATAAGTTCTTTCTTTAAATTGTCCCTTCGGGAACATCCGATAAAATTGGAACGATAAAGAGAAGTTCTTGCTTTAAATTAATACTACATCCGTTCCTTTTTAATTGTCACTATTTGACATTTTACACAAACCAAGACAATTAATAAATGTCACTACTTTTGATACAATAATTTGTATTTTTACTTATAATAGCCTTATCATTTATATATCATCTCATATATTTCTCTCTCCGTAATAAATAACTAATGGATAATATTGGTAAAACAATATTTAAAGTTGCATTGAACTTTGAAAGTGACACTTAAAAAGGAACAAAAATTTTCTTCAAAAGTGACAATTAAAAAGGAACGGAGGGAGTATCATTATCCAGATGATTCTAATTTTTGGACCGCAGGGGTTTTTAACTAGTAGTAGTATAAAGGGAATTCAATATTTTTTCAAGTCATAATGAAGGTGATTAACTGCGACAAAAACTACCGAAAATATAAAATGGATATAACACTACTGCAAATATTTTTCATAATATAATGTTCTGAGTCTCAAAATTGGAAGGTCTTACCCCTACAAAGAGGATAATTCCTTACTAATTTTTTAAATCCTAAAATTCACGGTTTCTTGCCACATCCACTGGTGACATAGTAGACAGACCATCAGCCTTCATCTAGGGAAAAAAAGATTAATCAGTTAAATGTGTAGGACCAATAAATTCGGGATATTCAGCAATTTGTTGCAAGTTGAACAACAAAAATATATCCACATAAACATCAAGCACAACATATGCCAAAGGAAAATGGATCTCCTATTATTAGGTCAAGTAATATATAACCATTAGAGAATCCACCCTCTTTGCTGAAGGTGAATGCCCAAACTTTTAAAGAGGAAACATGTTACCTACTCAGACTTCGAACTTTATCTTCTTTGGAGCAGGCTGGAGGTTACCCACCTGTAACAGCAATTGGACATAACATGGTAAAAATTCGAGACATGGACGATCAAAACAACTAATCAGTAAAAGAAAGGCAAAAAAGCTCACAATCTGGGGACATTCATAATCAATGCCAGCAGCCTCTATCATTTTACGACGTTTTTTGTCACGTTTCATAACCCTATCAACCAACTTTTTGTGTTCTTCCAATGTTCTTTCCTGAAATGACAGCAATAATGAATACACTTTCTTTTTATACAGAGCACCATACTAACACAAAATACAAAAGATGTACTTCCTCATCACACTAAATACCTTGTCATGTCGTTCCCGTTCAATTTGGAGAGAGTCCAGAGGCTTGTAACGATGATTGAATCCTCTCCATCTACAAAGAAAAACTTTTACATTTTAATTTATTCTTGTTGCTGATATTCAGAAAAGAAACAAATCATTTAAACTTAGGCACGGCTTCCAACACACCATTAGTTCAAATTCATTTTTGAACACATGGTTCTGTTACATACTACTATTGTTTTACAATTTCTGTTATGTTGGTTTGTAATTGTATTTTGTATGGTATATCATTATATGGCCTTGAGCCTTCTTTCCATAACAACTGATTGCCAATGGCTTTAGGTGCTTCAAGTGGCGAGGATTCTTTTATTGGCATAATTAAACAGTTTCAACTTTCAAGTGTGCTCAAAAGCTAATAATTGTACTCTTCTTTTTTTTTTCTGATTTCTAACAAACCTAAACTGATTGACCAGATATGCCTTCTTACATCTTACACACAAGGCGGGAAAATGATCGAGAGCTTTGGTCTTTTCAGACATGTGGTGTATTTGGTTAAAAGATAGTTTTCCTACCAACTATTATAATTTCCTTCCTGAACATTGTGGGATATGACAGTTTTCCTACCAACTATTAGAGTATGGTATCTCATCTATTTAAAAGTCTCTCATTTATTTTGGGAGAAGGGAACAGAATAAGCATCTTGTATAGTGTAACCAACTTAATTTGACAGTATCATCGCATTATGCAACCATAATCATAAAGATGTTTATCGGATATCTCGAGGGATAGGTAAGCTTTTGTGCTGATTTACCTTTCGCTTTCATATAATTCTAGTCAAACCCCCACCCAAGGATTGTTGATCCTCCAATAGAATTTCTTATTTTCTCAAAATAAACTCTCTTTTAAGTTCTCTAACACAAGAGAAAGAAACAAAGAAATAACTAGAAAATAGAAAAGAGAATATAACGGTCAAACATTAAGAAAACTTCTGACAAACCCTTAAGTGAAATTACAGAACTAATGAAGTAATTGGTAACTTACAAATTGGGATGAACATCTTCTGAAGGTACCACAAAAACCTGAAGAAGGTGTTCGAAGAGCAAATAATTGTGCATAGTATCAGCAACAATTTTTGCTACCTCAGGAGATTCAAATTCTATGAACCCAAAATGTCTTGATTTTCCGGTGTTTTTATTCCTGGCAATTCTCAATCTCTTGATGGTACCGAATTGTCCAAAATAAGCTGCAAAAAGCAATTAATTGATAAACACAGATTCCTTGAATATAACAAACATAAACAAAATCCAAAACTGTAAGCACCTACCCTCCATCTCCTTCTCATAGAAGCCGTGTGGAATGCGACCAATGTATAAAACAGGGGAGGTATTCTCCAGGGGTTTAAGTTGAGGAGGTTTGCGGGCAGGACCACAATCCAACGGCTGAGACAAAATCAACAAATGATGAAAAAATAGGTACAAAATTGAGAGAAAAAGTGTGTGTTATAAACAATGAGACATACCAAAAAATCAGCAAGCAGCATTGACCCTTTTCAAACTCTTGTGCATAGCTTTCTTTGCCTTCGTCCCCATCTCACTGCTGAAACGAATTGGACATTGGAACAATTTAAACTTGTGTTGAAACCCTAAACCCTAAACCCTAAACGGGGGAAAGAGAACAAACCTGACACGGTAAACGGTGGCTGAAGGTGTGATGACTGCGCTCGCTAGGGTTCCTTCAGAGTTCTCTTCTCACCACACCAATATTTGATTCACTGATTTCGTTAACCAAGTAGGCTAGGGTATTTTTGTAATTATCATTATTTGTTTTTAAATTTTAACAACATTTTCACCCTGTTTTAACTAGCAGGACGCTGTAACAAATTAGGACCATCCGATTTTATTTAATGGTCAAGATCATAAAAACTTGATGTATAATCTAAACTGTCCGATGTCATATCAATGGTTGTGATTGATTACAGTGTAAAACTGTGTGCTTTTTTACAGCACCAAATCCAGATCCTTATATTTTGAGGTCTAAAGTGTGTTTGATTGGTTAAAAATATAACAACTTCAGCTGATATTTTTTTTAATTAAAGACGAATAACACACTTTAAGATCTCAAACGAACGCCACCTGACCAGCCAAATGGATTACAACTCTTATATTTGATTGTAGAATGGTTTGTTATAGAGGCTACTTAACCAAAATAAAATAAAAGATGGTTTGTTAAGTGTTGTTTTGTTTTCTGATATGTTGTTCTTTTCAATACTTAATTTTTAACACATGAATCACATCCTTATATCCATTCTAATTTAATTTGTTTACTTGATTTTATAATATTTGATCAGCAAACTTTGTCTATAAAATCCATTAAAATCAGTGGTTAATTTTTTAATTACATAAAATATGGTGTAGAAAATGGTTCGACCAAAGTTAATTATTAAAACCATATTTTATAGCATAGAATCATAATTACAAGATTTAAGAGTAAAAATATTTGAAGGTAATTTAATTATATTGAAAATAGGTTACACAAAAAAATGTTACATTTCCTCTTATCAGTAGTATAGATAAGCCAAAAACATGCTAATGAATTATACCATACATTGCGTATGAATTTTGTCGTTAGACTTTTTAAAAAGAAAAAAAAATATACCGACAAATTCTCAAAAGAAGTAGAGAGTTTCATTTAGACATACACAAAAATGTTTTTAGTTTTTGTTTTATTCTCAACTCCTTATAATGTATAAACTGTTAAAATAAATTTGTTTAACGGTTGTCATTAGTTTACACCATATTTTCCTAACATATAGAGTTAAAGATGTCAATGAATGCTAACCCGATTGATAAGAAATTGACTCATACTTTGTAAATTTGTGAATTCAATTCTTGACGTCGATATGATGATTTCGTTGATGGATAATTTTATAGAATGAGAATCCGACCCATGTTTTTTTTTTGAATGGAGAATCCGACCCATGATGAACTAGTCACTAACTACAAAATATTATTTTAATAAATAATATTAATTTTATTATTGAAATCAACTAACGAATCTTTAAGATGGTGTATTGGATTGAGATTTTAAAACACTATTTTGATAAAAAAATCTTTAAGATTTTTAAAGACTTTGAGAGAACCAAATTTAATTGTTTGGATGAAACAATTAGTAGTTAGATTACAATTAACTTACGAATTAAGAGAATGTGAAGGTTATGAACCAAAAAAATGCAATAGTAGTATTCCTTGCAAGGGATTGATTACCGCTCATTAGTTTCACCATACATCATGTAATAACCAACCATAATTTTCACCTCGCTCCATCGTTCGTTCGTTCCTTCCAAAATCGTGGAACACAGAAACAGAGGAAACTCCGAATTTTATTGTCCACTTTCCTTACATCGTTGAACAAGGTCAACTCACATGTAACCTCACACTTGTTACTTCTTTCCCCTTTTTGCACCCATGTATGATTGATTATACACCCTTCTCTTGTAGAAGAAATTAAAGAACCCAACTCCACATTGTAGTAACATACATTTTCGGAATGGCGAGGAAAAATTATTCATCATCTTCATCTGCATTGCGTTATGTTCAACCTCGTTATTACATTAAAAGACCCAAACGATTTGCATTTCTCATTTTCCTTTTAATCTCTCTTGCATGGTTTGTCTATGATCGTCAATTACTCAACAGAGAACACCAACAAGATATTTTCAGATTAAAACAAGAGGTTACCCGCTTGCAGAAAACTGTAAGATCTGCTGCAAATTATAGTTTTTTATATTAAATTTGACATTTTTTTTTGGTGGATTAATTTCTGTTATTTGAAATTGCAGCTGGAAGATATAAAAGGAAATATAAAAGGGTCAGAAGAAAGTATTGAAATTGATGAAAAAATCAACAAGGGTGTTTCTGTTGAGGAGGAGGAGGAGGAGGAGGAGGAGGAGGATCCTATTAGCTTAGAACGAAGAGAGAAAGTTAAAGATGCTATGCTTCATGCATGGACATCTTATGAAAAATATGCCTGGGGCAAGGATGAACTTAAGGTGCTTTTCCATTTGTTTTGTTTTTTCTTTATCCACTTCTTGATTAGGTTTGTTTCTTGGTTTGCTTTTTTGAATTAAGGAATTTAAGTTATCTTAATTTTTTTATAGACAAATGATAGCGGTTAGTTTGTTAGGGGAGAGATAATTTGGCTATGTTTCTTAAAAAATAGTGGATAGCTTATAAGTTAGCTTATAGAGGATGGCTTATAAGCTAGCTTATAGCTGATCGCGATTAACCAGCTGATTGATTTTGTAGAGTTCGGTAAACTTAGCAATTAAAGTAGCTTATAAATATGAATGACATAAAAAATGTGCATTTAATTAAGCTTATCAAAAACCACTATAAGCTTGTGTAAACATGACTCTTACCAAACAAATCTTTTTTTAATCATACAAGCTTATAAGCTATAAACTATAAGCCATAAGCTCAAATGTATGTCCTATCAAACAGACCCAAATTTGTTAGCACAAACGCTAGACTTTCTTTTTAATACTCCTTCGGTGTCCCACCATCCCATACCACTGGGCTACACCTTTGGGGACAATAATGTAGTTATCTTATGTTTTAGCAGGAAAGTTAGTAACTAATTGCTAAGGAAAAAGTTGATTAACTAGTCTTGCATTGCACATCATTATTAAGTTTGATTTTGATATGATGCATTAAAGTTATCTGCACAGTTGCTCTTTTATCTGGCAATATTGAAAAGCCAAGATGTGTGATTAACTGATTAGGGGGTAAAAAGTTTTTTTATTTTACATCTATTGTTACCATTGTGACCAGTAAAGGTTTTGATCGCTGACTTTAATCGTGAATTTGTAGGCTTTTCAATGGGATAGACCTTTTCCCAACTAGAATTTTCCCCACACCAACCTGTCCCTCAAGAAAATGTTAAAACCCTGACACTAACCGTCTCGTCCTGCACATATAAATATTTTAATATTAATCTATTCATTAGTCAATTACAATCTCAAAATCCATTCATCATATCATACAAGTTAGGAAATGTTTATAGTATTTGTTGAATCAATTATGACTAATATTGCTTTGTGAATAGATATTACTTAATACGAATGAACAATTACTTTACTACTAGCTGAGTTAAGTCGCGAGACTTGTGACTCTTATTTAGATGAGTGGTGTGGTATTGTGCTGGGTGAATTCATCCCAAACTCACGACATCCCTGTACCATTCACCCTATCCCATTGTCGGGTGGGTAAACTCACCCCATGCAGTGTTAGACGAGTTGGGTTGTTCTGTGTCAGGCTATGTTTGGCAAGCCTGAAACAGTGCTTTAAATTGGGCAGAAGAAATCCTTTTGTTGCAGCTGAAGCCTGGAAAAGAGATATATCTTACCATACTAGGGCACAATCAGCTTTTGCTTTATATCGCAAGACATGATCATATGTGCATATCATCTCTGCGACTGAGATTTATCTAGAACATGTAAAGCAGTAACAAAATGTATCTGTGTGTTTACTTTTTTTTTTTTTTTCCTTTTATGCAAAAATTCAGAGTAGGAAATAGTGTTTCCCCTTGTAAATAGTTTGCTCTATTCATGCACATTTTGACTCTTTGATTCTCTCCTTGATAAAACTCAATCTTGCCACTAATTGGCTACCTGTTCCTCTCACAGCCACCATCAATGACTGGTGTTGACAGTTTTGGAGGTCTAGGGGCAACTTTAGTAGACTCTCTTGACACATTATTTATAATGGGCCTTGATACCCAATTCAAAAGAGCTAGAGAGTAAGTTCTTCTTCTTCTTCACAGTTCCAGTTTCTGCGTTGTAGGTTGGTTACCCTTAAAGCATCTAATATAATAAATATTGCAGGTGGATTGAGAAATCATTGTATTTCAACAAGAACCTCGAAGTTAGTGTGTTCGAGACAACCATAAGGTTGAATTAGAAGGTTCAATCTTATATTTATTGAAGTTCTTTCTCAACTGCCTGATAGTTGCTGTGACTTTGCCAATTTCAGCATATTTTCCTTATGCTTTGTAGTCCATTTTCACTCATCTGTCCATTATTTTGGTTATATTCACTATTCAGAGTTTTGGGTGGGCTTCTTAGTGCTTACGATCTCTCCGGCGATGAAGTCTTCCTCGAAAAGGCTAGAGATCTTGCAGATAGGCTGCTGCCTGCTTGGAATACACCGTCAGGAATCCCTTATAACAGAATTAACTTGGCTTATGGCAATACAGATAACCCTAGGTGGACACGGGTATGTTTGGGCCTCACTACGTGCTTCAGTTACTTTCCGAAAGCTAATTCCATACATATAAAAACACTGTTTTATAACAGAAAACATCCTTTCCTTACTGTGTTCTATATTCAAGGACTTAAACACGGCAACTTGGATAATGTTTAATATTTGTTTGATCGTGTCCATTGCTAATATGAATTTTCAGTACTACTGTTGAAATTTGGGGCCTAACTCATCCTTACAAACCGGCTTGTAAGGTGAGGAGCGCCTCCTCCTCTTTATAAACTCTGATCAAGCTTCCTATCTAACCGATGTGGGACTAAATTCACCCCCTCAAAGACAAGCCAACATAAGGCAACTAGGGGCAGATCGCAATTAAGGTGGAATAACACACACCCTCACACTCGGGGCGGGATTTCCAACATCCCAAGTCCACCGAACATCCCATACTTCTCAATGAGAGATTTGGGTACACCATAATACCCAAGTATGGGGAAAAACCAAACCACTTAAACACTTCACCAAGTATCCCATACTGCTCGATGTGGGTCTTGGGCACCCTGTAATACTCAAGTCCCTATCATAGTAATCATATTAACTTAACATCCAATATTTGCAGTCTGTCTACTTTCTATGTTTTCTTGCATAATGTCATCTGATTTTATTTAATTGAAAAAAAAATCAATGTACCTTATTTGCAACTATTTGCATCTATTTACCGTTAGAAATGCATTGCTGGAATTGCCTATAAGGAAACTACGTATATTTTCTTAACTGTTGTGTGTTTTATGCTCTTAATAATTTGTTCTCCGATACTAGGGGAACAGTATTCTTGCAGATTCTGGTTCAGAGCAGCTTGAATTTATCGCTCTCTCTCAAAGGACCAAAGATCCCAAGTACCGGGAAAAGGTAATCTCCTTCCGCTTATGATGCATTTCCAGAATATTTATATACTTACGGCAATCATTAGTTTTCAACTTTGTGAGTCTCTTTTTTTGAGGTGAACTAAGCCCACACATTCTTGTTTTGCTCACCCCAAGTGCACTGATTTCAAGAATGCTGTGACTGAGAGAGATAGAGAGAGAGAGAGAGAGAGAGAGAGAGAGAGAGAGAGAGAGAGAGAGTAGAAGTTTATTTCTTATGCAAATTTTGAGGTACTGGCCTTCTGATATTTCAGGCTGAGAAGGTCATCAAAGAGCTTCGTAAAAGTTTTTCTGAGGATGGGTTGCTTCCCATATATATTAATCCACTAACCGGAACTAAAGCAGCTGGAGCAATTACATTTGGTGCTATGGGTGATAGGTGATGATGCTGAATACGTCTTATCTTCTAGCATTATCATTTTATGATGTTATCTTACAGTTGTTGGCCATTTTGGTTAAGTTGGTTAACTATGTCTTCAAAGAAAATTCTGTTGCAACTTTAAGATCAATTTTGTTTAACTAATTGACAAGCGATTTTGGAATTTGGAAGATATAGACGAGTTGTCAAACTCAAATGAGGAATAGAAGTGTGATTATAAACTGAATTTGATATAGAACTTGATGATCAAATCCAGCTGCCCATCTTGCATTATGGTTACCAAGGATATGGAATAAACTTGAATTGTTAATGTTTAGTGACTGCAAAGGTGCATATTGTTCTTTAACATGCCGACATGCACTTTAGTGATTGTTCACCTTTGAATAGAGATGTTTCCATGCATGCATATGTTGAAAGTTTCCATGCATGTTACAATCACATTTTTTTAGGAAGAAGATGGACAACTAATACCAGAATTGATTATTCAACTTAACTAATTGTTGTTTTCTGTTGAATGGTACTAAGAGTGCGACAATATGTTGAAAGTAAATATCAACTAGCTTGCTAAACCTTTGCTAGACCGTAGACTTCTTGACAATTTCTAGTCACGTCATTCTTTACATAATTTAAAAGCTGTCGATTACTGTGTACAGCTTCTATGAGTATCTTCTCAAGGCCTGGATACAAGGAAACAAGACTGAAACAGTAAAGTTTTACAGGTAAGGAACTTGTAATGCCTACTGTCCTTTGAAAATCACATATTTTGTTGTCTCTGTATGGTAAGAAGTTACTGGTCCAGCTATCCTGTGTTACACACTTGACTCTGCCTCTCACTAATGCACCATGGACATATTTTGATTTATGAAAGAAGCCAAAGTATATATGGTCGTCCTTAGATCATACACCTAAAAATCTGCAACTATTTTTATAATCAACATAGTTTAATTTTTCCATTTTCTGAGCTCTGCAATGTATGTTCTACAAAACACCTGACATTTGACTAATTCTTCACTGTGTATTATGCCCTCATTGCATGTATTTTCTGTTTGCTCCATGTTAGAAATCCACCATTGATGAATGTGGATGAAGCTTGAAGAGGAGAGAGAGAAGAGAGAGAGAGAGAAGGAATTGTAACTGAATCTGTAACTAACTTTGTATTTCTCAATTGTGTAGCTTACAAAGAGTTCACTGGTATATATAGGATAGCTAGCTTACACAGATTTGCCAGCTGTACACAGTTCACTAATACTTGCTTAATACTAGCTTGAGTTCTACTAACAACTTACTTAGGCTTGGTGAGGATGTCTGCCCACTAGTCTTGAGCAGGAACATAGCAGACTTGTAAGCTTTTATTAATGACCTTCTCTCTAACAAAGAATATGTCTAACTCCATGTGCTTTGTTCTGGAATGAAGCACTGGATTATGTGCTAATGAAACAACACTTAAGTTGTCACAAAAGACTTGAGGAACTTTGACTGGAACTCTGAGTTCTTTAAGCAAAGACTGCATCCATAGAATTTCAGCAGAAGTCTGAGCTAGACTTTTGTACTCAGCTTCAGCACTAGATCTGGCTACTAGAGTCTGCTTCTTAGCCCACCAAGAGACAAGATTAGGGCCAAGGTAAATGCAGGCACCTGATGTGCTTCTTCTGTCATCAGATCAGATGCCCAATCAGCATCACAAAACCTAGTAAGAGAGATAGATTCATTTTTAGGAGCAGGAATAAGCAGCAGACCATGACTGAGTGTGTACCCTGAAGGTATCTGAGAATTCTCTTCACTGCCTTCCAGTGGTCCTCAAGAGGAGCTGATAAGAACTGACATACTTTGTTTACTGAGTAAGAAATCTCTGGCCTAGTGATAGTAGCATACTGAAGAGCTCCTACTATAGATCTGAAGTTAGTGGGATCAGACACATGACTTAATCAATACTTTGAAAGCTTGTTATTAGAAGCCACAGGAGAGGCTATACTATTTGCATTATCCATATTGGCCTTGGTAAGCAAATCCCTTATATATTTAGTTTGAGAAAGAAGGATAGAGCCTTCACTGGAATGATATACTTCAATACCAAGAAAGTAGTCCAATTTGCCTAGATCTTTTAGAGAATTCTGAGTTTAATTTCTGAACAAGTTGCTGAATTAAACTCTGTGAGCTACCAGTGATGATTATATCATCAACATACACCAGAATAAAAGTACTATGATTATTAGCATGCAAGGTGAAGAGAGAGGGATCACATCTGCTAGCAACAAATCCCAGCTTAACCAAAGCAGTTTTTAACCTGTCAAACAATGCTCTAGGGGCCTGTTTTAAACCATACAAGGCTTTATTAAGCTTGCAGACCAGTGAAGGATCATGATGTTCAAAGCCAGGAGGTTGAACCATGTAGACTTCTTCACTGAGAAATGCATTATTCACATTAAGCTGCTGAATAAGCCACTGATTGGTAACAACAAGAGTTAAAACAATCCTTACAGTTACAAGTTTAACCACTGGAGAAAAAGTTTCATTGCAATCAAATCCTGCTTTCTGATGAAACCCTTTAGCTACTAATCTGGCTTTGTACTTATTAATAGTACCATCTGGATTTTCTTTGAGTCTAAAGACCCATTTGCATCCAATAGTTTGTCTATCTGGAGGTAACTGAACAAGGTTCCAAGTATTGTTATGCAACAAAGCATCATATTCTGCTTTCATAGCTTGATGCCATTTAGGATCCTTGATAGCCTGTTTATAACTTGTTGGTTCAAAATGAGTTAATAACAGGGTGGGTTGCAACCTAGGTTGCACAATACCAAGTTTCCCTCTGGTCCTCATAGAGTGAGTGTTATTAGGATGAATTCTATGAGGAACCACAGATGGGGACACAGATACAGAAGAGGAGCTACTTGAGCCAGATGCAGACTCAACTGAGTGAGAGACAGACTCAGAGGGAGGGATAACAATAATGGGAGGAACATCAAACACAACATCACTAGGAACAGGTGAGTCAGGGACAGAAGTATCAAAAGGTGGAGAAGGAGACTGATTAGAACTCATAGGAAACTCAGAGGAAGCATGCTGTGATGGTGCAGGACTCATAGGTGAACTAGGTGAACTTGGTGGATGAGTAGTAGAAGTGTCTCCTGATACTGGGATGGTGGAAATGGGAATAGAAAGGAAAGTGGAAAAAGTTGGTTCATCAGGCTTCACACACTGATGAGAGGGAGAGGGAAACATCTCTGGGTAAGGGAACTTTATCTCATTAAAAACTACATCCTTAGAAATAAAGATTTTGCCAGTGGGATCAAGACATTTATAACCTTTATGGGAGGATGAATAGCCTAGAAAGATGCACTCCTTTTAGTGAAAATCAAACTTTTGAGTGTTATAAGGTCTCAGAAAAGGGAAGCACGCACAGCCAAAGCTTTTCAAAAACTTGTAATCAGGGAATTGCAAATGGAGCATAAAGAATGGTGACTTGTTGTTTAAGGTTGAGGTAGGCATTCTGTTTATCAGATATGTGGCAATAAGAAAGACATGATCCCAAAATGACAAAGGCATTTTAGAATGAGCAAGTAAGGTTAAGCCAGTTTCAACTATGTGCCTGTGTTTCCTCTCAACAGACCCATTCTGGTGATGTGTGTGGACAGGTGAATCTATGTATGATTCCTTGGTCATTAAGAAACTTGGTAAAGGGGCGAAATTCACCACCTCCATCAGACTGAACAACTTTAATTTTATGATTAAGCTGTAGTTCAATCATAGTTTTGAAGTTTTGAAAGGTGGATAAGGTATGAGACTTTAGTTTTAAAGGGTAAATCTAAGTAAAACGTGAAAAGACATCAACAATAGTGAGAAAATATGAGTATCCACATGAGGACTCAACTGGTGCAGGTTCCCACAAGTCACAAAACACAAGTTCAAGGGGTTTGGTAGAGACAGTAGTGGAGGTAAAGGATGGTAACCTATGAGATTTACCAAGACAGCATGAAGAGCAAAAATCAGACAAGTTTTTATTAGGAATAGTAACATTACAAAGCTTCAATACATTCCTAAGCACCTCATAGTGAGGATGACCTAGTTTGCTATGCCATATACCATACAAAGATGAACCAGAGACAGGTTGTAAACAATCAACATTATTACATTGAAAAGTACCAAACTGTAAACTAGAGAGGTTTCCTATGGAGGAGAACACTTTATTCTTGCTACAAGCTAGATTGGCAGTGGGAATCTGAGAAAGGAGAGCAGTAGACTGAGGATGAAACTGGTAAAGACCATCACTGCCAAGGGAACCTCTCAAGAGGACTTTAGAAGAACCCTGAAATTTAACAAAACACTCATTAGGATGAAACTCAAAATATACATTGTTATCCCTAGCAAATTGACTAACACTGACCAAATTCTTAGTTATGGAAGGAACAAGAAGTAAGTTATTGAGTTTTAAAGTAGTTTGAGGTTGAAAAGGTGAAGGAAAACTCATAGAACCAACAGAGGTTATAGACAGACCTTGTCCATTACCAACATGAACTTGATCAGAACCTGAAAGGGATACAACATCCATCAAATTTCCAGCATCAGGTGTAACATGATGAGTAGCACCAGAATCAGGGTACCATATGTGGTTAAAACCACCGCCATTGGAGTTGACAGACTCAGCAGGAGTGCCAGTAAGCAAGGCTTGTGGTGCTTGAGGTCTTTGTCCACCAAAAAAAGCTGAGAGAACTGAGAGGATTGAGGCTTGAGAGGACCTCCAGAGTTAGGAAAACGAGGCTGCATCCAAACATTGGATGGTGCACCACCATAACCACTAGGAGCACCATAACCATAGGATGCAAAAGAAGCATCATACTGAGGCTGAAGACGGTAGTGGCAGTAACTTGCATCGTGTCCAGTTTTGTAGCAAATCTGGCACTGAGCATAGGGGCGTGGAAAACCATTTCCTCTACCACCTCTGCCTCTAAAACGTCCTCATCTGAATCCTCTACCACGTGGCTGACCTCTACCACCAAAGTAAGCACCAGAAAATTGATTATTGTTGTTAAATTGAGAATTAGGGTTAGGATTACCATCAAGAAAACCAGAGGTTGGTGCTTGGCCTTGGGATTCAGCATTAGCATTGTGAGTAAGATTGACAGAAGCTGGTTCAGTGATTGCAGCTTTCTTGAACCTATCATTACGAGCTTCTTGAGTAAGAAGTTGAGATTCAAGCTCATCCAAAGAGATAACCTCTGATTTACAGTTAACTGAGGCTACAATTGCATTGAATTCTTCAGGAAGAGCCTCAAGAACAACTTCAATAAGGTCACGTTGAGGAACAGGATCTCCTATGGACATGAGAGCTTCAAAAATCTCACGAACACAGAGATGAATTCAGAGATCTTGCGTGAACCTTTGGTAATAGTACGAAGTTCAGAACGCAATTGACGCGAACGCGTTCGCATCTGCGTGAAACAGTAACTATGAATCTCTTCCCAGACTTGCCACGAGTTTCGAAACCGAACAAAGCGCGAAAGGAGCGAAGGCGAAATCATAGATAGAATCCAGGTGCAGAGTAAGGAATTTTGCTCCTCCCACTCGGAATACGCAGGGTTTTCAGTTCCGGCTTCGCGCCCGGCGTCGTTGAGATAAACCGGTGGAATCTGTGGAGAAACCACAAACTTCACCATTTTCGTACCTCGCAGCACACCTTCTACTTGCTGCTTCCATTGGAGATAGTTTGAATCATCAAGTTTTACAGAAACTGTTTGTTTGAAGGTTTTCGAAGCAGCGGCGGTAACAGCGCTGTGCTTCTGACGCAGTAGAAGTAGGAATTGGTGTAGCCATGGCGGAGAAGGCACTGGATCAAAAAGAAGCTCTAGATACCATGTTAGAAATCCACCATTGATGAATGTGGATGAAGCTTGAAGAGGAGAGAGAGAAGGAATTGTAACTGAATCTGTAACTAACTTTGTATTTCTCAATTGTGTAGCTTACAAAGAGTTCACTGGTATATATAGGACAGCTGGCTTACACAGATTTGCCAGCTGTACACAGTTCAATAATACTTGCTTAATACTAGCTTGAGTTCTACTAACAGCTTACTTAACAATATTAACACAGCTTAGCCTATATCTCTAATACTCCAAATTTGAGACAATCATCTGGCACACCCTTTTTGTGCATTACTTTGCTATGGAAATTTAAACTTGGAAATAAGCCAACATCTGGATCCCTGTGTATTTAAATGTGCGATAAAATGTCTATTCAGGGAAATGTGGGAGACATCAATGAAAGGTCTGCAAAGCTTGATTAAGAAGTCAACACCGTCATCTTTTGTGTACATATCCGAGAAACTTGGAAATTCACTCATTGACAAGGTGCTTTTTGAAAGGAAACTTATTTAATTTATATGTATATGTTATGGAAAATAATTCTTTGATCTTATCTCTTTTTTAGATGGATGAATTAGCATGTTTTGTTCCTGGAATGCTGGCTTTGGGATCTTCTGGCTACGGTCCTGGAGAAGGCGACAAATGTATGGCTCTTGCAGAGGAGGTAATACTTTTGAAGTATTTGTGCAATTTGCCATCACTCAATTTGTCTACAAAACTTCGGGCAGTTCAAACTGTTCAGGTTTTGATAATCATCCTGTAAACAGAAAGAAAAAAAATGCTTCCACATGAATGAGGTAAAGGTAAGAAGCCTTTGGAACAGGGAATTCCTCGTGAAAGGTGATGTAACTTGTAACTCTTGGTTTTTTCCAAGTGACCTTGCAGTAAAGGTAAGAAGCCTTTGGAACAGGGAATTCCTCGTGAAAGGTGCTGTAACTTGTAACTCTTGGTTTTTCCAAGTGACCTTGCAGTTTTGTTGAAGAAATATAATACCAAAGGATCAATGCTCCTAAACACTTAAGCTGTCTGGTGGAGGATTATATAATTCTAAGAACAACAATTGCTGAATTAATTAATCATCATATACATCAGTCTTAATGTTTTATCCGTAATTTATAGTTGATTGATGGCTTATCTAGTAAACAAGCTGAAACTCACCTCAAGTTGTTGGCATATTTGATGCCTGCTGTGGTTTTGTTTGGGGACATGTAGTTCTGGATATATTGAATGCCAGGGTGCTTTTGCTACATATGTTTTAGTTTTAAACTTCATTACACTTTTAGTCCTTTTATTAAGACCAGCGCACAATTTCTCTCCATAATTTTTGCTTGAATTTAATCCCGGCATTACTCTTGACTCTTACCCTACAAATTGGAACCACAATTCTGATTTCAAAACAGAATAAAGAACTAGATTGCATCCTGAAGCCAGACTGTAACTTCTCTATCTGACCAGTGACCATCACCATACTGCAAAGCATCTGAAGTTTTAAATTTAATTGAACATTTATTTATTAGTTTTTTCTAAGGAAGAAAAGTTTTTTAGTGAAAAGTGCTAATTTGTGCCAGAAATTTATTGGTTTTGTTTGCTCTTTTTCTTTCAATCTTCTACTGAATTATGGTGCATCTAATTGTGCAGCTTGCATGGACCTGCTACAATTTTTACCAGTCAACGCCAACTAAATTAGCAGGGGAGAACTATTACTTCCGCAAGGATGAGGTTTGGATCTTTCGTTTCACACTGTTCTTCAAATCGTCTTAGATGCTATGTGCTAAGATAAATATAATTGTAGGATATGAATGTTGGTACCTCATGGAATATCCAAAGACCTGAAACTATAGAGTCACTGTTCTACCTCTGGCGTTTCACCAGAAACAAAACATACCAAGAATGGGGTTGGAATATTTTCCAAGCATTTGAAAAGAACTCTCGCACTGAAACAGGATATGTTGGACTCAAAGATGTAAGAAATTCTTAAAGCCTCATTTTTTCTCCAAAATGATTTGATTTCTTAGACTTGAATTTCTGCATGTTTTTATCAACTATTCATGTTTGTTGCAAACTTGTTTGGCACATACAATTGTGTTGCCAAAATGTGCTAATAGTCTCGGTGAGAGGAAAATCCTGCAGAAATCGGTTGCATGAGATGACTAAGTAATGTATGTTTTATTGAGAACAGATTGGGTTCATAGATTCATTTTTTGTTCGTTATGAGGAAGATTTTCTTATGCATTTATAAAGATTATGGTTTTCCTATTGTAACTTGTGCATTACGGAACATAACTAAACCATTGTTGAATACCCAGGTGAATACAGGTGACAAAGATAACATGATGCAGAGCTTCTTCCTTGCAGAAACCCTCAAGTACCTCTATCTCTTGTTTTCACCACCTTCCGTTATCTCTCTTGATGAATGGGTGTTCAACACAGAAGCACACCCTTTAAGAATTGTTACTAGAAATTCTCATGAAGGACAGGGTATAGACCCAGAGGAAAAAATTCCTCATCATTTGCATGGTAGAAAAGAAGGTCGAATTGATTACAAGTAGTTAAGGGTTGCTGCTCTATGATTGTAGTAAGCAAACCCTGAAGGTATGCATGACTTCCCTTTTCTCAAATATCCAGGACATATTGGTGCTACGTGACAGCCGTGGCCACGGTCTTGCATGTGGGTGATCCACCATTTTGGTTGATTCTTGCAGAGAGGCAACTCGTCCTGCTCCATCAACATGCAGTTGGTTTGTCTGTGGCCTCCAATGTGAAGTTATGTGGGTAATGCAGTAAAGAATACTCAGAAGATTTTTTTGGTTTCTGTAGTAGTAGGATAAATGTGGGTGTGTAAAAGCCTATGTAGATATTGAAACCTCTCTACTTACAATTTTAATTATTTTTTGCACTTGTAAATTATTGTATATCAACTGACTGACCACTTACAGAAACGTGGTGCAACATGAGATATCAGTTCTGAAACTTTTAGAATTTCAGGCTCTTCCATTTAAAAAATTGGGCAAATTTGAGTTTAATGTATTAAATCCACCTGATATCAGTGCTCTGGAAATGTAACTTAAGATTGTTGAGTAGCACTGCCTATGAAAATGACAATTCTTGCTAGTTCAATTGACTCTTTGACCATGCTGCCTGCAAATATGGTTCCTAATGCTTGTTATTGTGGTTCGACCAAGTCGTGCAACAGTTTATGAGCGGCTTATTGGTTGATTTGCTATTTAAGTCTGATAACTCACCCCAACTAGGTTGAGTGAGTGAGCTTAAAAATGAGATGAATAAAGAGAAATGAAATCTAGTAATGAATGTTAACTTGGGTTTTTTCAATTTATTACTGGATCACAGGAACCTCTCCGGCTTGAATAGAAATGCAATGACATGGCCTACTACAAGGAATCCTTAAAATAAACTGTTATTTCAAGGATCAGCCAACACAATGTATGTAGTTGAGTTGGTTGATCCTTAAAGTAAATTGTTATTTGAAAATTGTTTTTCTCACATTCAATTTTTCTTAGAAACACATGGAAATGACGATTTTGCCCCCAACGGTAGTTAACTACCGCTCGGTTTTGTCTGGCAGTAGCTAACTACCGTTCCACATCTACAACTAAAAAAAAACTCCAACGGTAGCTAACTACCGTGGAGCAAGAAACTCATTTTTGTGAACAGTGTAAATGGCTCTCCATGCACAGCTGACAATTCAGAGTAGTTGAGAACTATATATGTTCTCTAACAGTTGCCTTGAATTTTCCTTGCAGCATTCCTGTTCACAAAAGACTACTACTATTCACAAAAAAGAAACCATAGACTTCGGCGAAGATGAAGCTGAGGAAAGCAAGATGAAGCAATGCATGCAGGTAAACTACTGTTCATAAAAATGAATTTCTTGCTCCACGGTAGTTAACTACATTTGGAGTTTTTTTTAGTTGTACATGTGGAATGGTAGTTAACTACCGTCGGACAAAACCGAGCGGTAGTTAACTACCGTTGGTGGCAAAATCGTCATTTCCATGTGTTTCTAAGAAAAATTGAATGTGAGAAAATTTTCTTGTTATTTAAGTATCAAATGTGAACCATGTTATTGTACCAAAGCCAAAACGATGATGAACTTTCCCACCTTGGCCACTCACTTGGGTCCAGATCAACAAGAATCACAGCACCATAATTCATATGGCCTCACCCCGGGTGTGAGAAGTGTTATGTAGTATATATGTATCTACATATGAAGAGAGACCGGCTCAAACACACCAATGTTTTCAGAACCCGACTTAGGGTCGAATAGGATAAGATTTTTGTGTCATTGTTTTATCGGTTAAACTACGGTTAAATTAGACGATTAATAAATAAATAAGTGTGAAGAAAGTAATTTTATCTTTTAAAGAAAATAAAAAACAATCCAATTGAATAACATGTGATTGAATTGCGGTTTAAATTGGTTCAACCTAGTTTGATCTTATTCTAAATGTACACCAATCATGGTTGAACCAACTGATTGATTCTAGATTCATCGAAATTATGCTAGGCAGTCTCGTCGACTAAGAAACTAACAACCACTAAGAGTTCATAAAAATTGATTGATGGTATTTTTTTGGTAAACAAATGTTAGTAATTAGTTGTTATGTTAATCTTATTATCCTTTGTTAGGGTTTTGAACTCGGATCTTCTAACACCTTCAACCCTTAGCTCAAACCAATTTATCATAGTTAAATTTGTTTTCATATTTGAACTTTTTCAAAACTTGTACACATTTAATTTCTCAATAAACAGTTGTAAGTACTACTTTCGTCTATCACTATAACTGCTATTTGACAAATTCATACAAACACATATATATTGAAAATTACATATAATAACATCAAAATTTTGGATGTAAACAAGTTATCGTCCACGTGTACCTACAAAGACTAATTTCTCGATCTGAATAGAACCATAATGATCGACAAATTTTTTTCTCAAGAGTTTTAATGTTGTATCTAATTTTAATGTTGCAAAACTCTTAACCGATTTTTAAACAGGGATCAAATTCAATGACAGAATAGTATTTATTGAAAAGCTTTTATGTATTTATATAAACTAATAAAGTTAAACCAAAGTAAACCTAACCTCTCCTTGCACCTCCTTTTGGAATCGGTCACAGTTAATATAGCTTAAATATGCACAACATTGCATTGTGATAGATTGGATTTTAATCAGAGTAGAGTAAACAAAAAATATGAGAATAATCCACTATTGTCACTATCAAAGTGTTATAAAGAGTTGGCACTAATAAGAATAAAGAATTATGAAAGAGGAGATTCAGAAGCTCAAGCAAAGAGACATATTCCTACCAAAAAAGAATAACCAAATTGATATAAAAGCAACCTATGCATCCCCACCAACTCAGCTGCAATAATGACACTAAGAGTGGAAGTGGAGTCTTTTTATTAAAGGTATAAAAAGCTTCAAAATAATTGATTATAATGACATAAAAGGATTACTCATTCTCTAGCTAATCAAATACTTAAAATTTCCATGCAAATTTAAAAGTGGTAGACATAATGATATATATTGTGCATATTTAATTTAATTAAGCACTCAAGAATGTGCATTCATTCTCTAGATGATGAGATCGAGAAGGCAAAAAAGTGTAAGTATAGAATCTAGTACTATCTCTTGAGAGAAGTGATGGAATTTTTGAATTGGCAAAGAGAATCCTTTGCTAGGAGATAGAGAAACTTGAAAAGGAGAGCCATATTGAAAGAGAGAATAAGAGATAGCTTGTGTCAGCTTGATAGTGCATGCGTTTTTAATTCAAACTTCAAAGAACTTGTTTGTTTTTGCAACTTACTATTGTGTTATAGGCAAATATTGGCTTCACTCCCCTTGTCTTTTTCCTATATGCTTCCTCAAGTCAGAGTTTATTCTTTGCACTCTAAATTCTCAATTAATCTCCTCTATTATTGTTGTTTTTATTTTGTAAAATGTGACTATGCATTAATGCATGCATTATTTGTGGAATAAACACTAATCCTCCTAAGAGACCAAATTACATTCCCTTGTTATGTCTCTTAAGTGGGAATTCAATGGTTTTGCGCATTTATGCATGCTTGAGCATTGAGGACATCAAATAAAGATATGAGGAAGCTTTTTATTGATTTGATACTCAATCCAATGATTAAAATACATAGATCAATTTCTTATTAGTTATTATTACTAAATAAAGCAAGGTCCAAAAAAAAGGTGTTAAAGGTGATCTGTGTAGCTTTTTGACTATAATAGTGGCAACTTTTTATTCTTAATAATCTAATTTTGAATCTGTTGTTTAAAAGCTTTTTGCCTCAAAAGTTATTACTCCTATCTTGCGCACATCAAAATGCTGAAAGCTGATCAGATCCATGATAACGAATTAATTCTCCTTTTTCTTTATTTTGAGCATTTATAAGGCTAACCATGACATGCTTTACATTGTCCAATTCACACTCGAGTATAGTCTAAATTCTTCTGATTAATTACTAGTTTCATAAGAAAATAGTTAAATCGTTTAACGATCCTTTTAAATAACTCGTAGAAATATATTTGAATTCAGAAATAAAAGAACTAATACTATTAGTTAATAGTTATATCTTGATGGTATATGTTATGTTAATAAAAGCATATAACATATTTAATTTATATTATATACTGAGGTGTAAGCATGGGAAGGATTGAGTTGGAATGAACAAAAGGTGAAGACAGATTGAAAACTAGGCACATCAACTCTATCTATCTCAATTTTGTCGGACACCCCCCGAATCCATCTCAGAATGTATGTATGTGACAGGTTTCAGGGCACACACACACATATATATAATTATTGGAGACAATAATTCCAAATAATTGTTTAGATAAAATATATTGTTTAGATGGTGGAGATACAATATACTTATTCTCTCTTGGATCAAAAAATATATACCCGTCTTGCTTGTATTCTTTTCCAATCTTTCACATTTTTGGATTGAGATGAAAGAAAGTTGGAAATAATGCTAGTGTTCATCGCGTGAGTACATTTGGTTTTGGAATATATTGTCCTTTGTACTTTAACGTTGGAGTCATAAATCTTTTTGACGAGCATGTTGAGATCATATTGGAGAGATTTCTTTCCTTTTTTTTTTCCTTTTACAAATGGAGGGTTTTCTTAAAGATCTAAATTCTTTTCCAAAAAGTAAATGTTGACCGTAACCATGAGATTAATTATAGATTTATATTTATAGAGGAATGATTTAGTCACCACCAATAGATTGGTCTAAACGATAAGGAATTTAGATCTTTAAGTTAGTGGTTTAGGTTCGATCATTTATGGAGAGAGGAATACTAGCAACACACATTCTAACACAATCTTTTTAACATACTCTTTAATTGGTTGAAATTCAAATGGATTCCACCAAATTATGTAGGTCCAACATAATTTAGTGGGATCCATCTAAATGGAGACGTATTTGTATCAGATACCGATATTCTGTGTACACTCGCGGATATACACCCAATTGCAAGAAATACCGAATTTAATTAGTTGAGAATCGAGATTCAATTTATGGAATCTGATGTGCCAAAGTGACCTTGATATCTAACTCCATAGTAAAAATGTGTTGCTAACCGGTGTCTCAAGGACAATGGTAAGAGAATCATAAATAAAAGTTGTCTTGAAAACATAGTTTTTTTTTTACCTTTGATTAAGTTAATAATCACACAATTTTTTATAAAGAACTTTCTTGTTTTATAATGCAAATCAATGCCCTTGGAGCACTAGTTAACATTCTCCATAAAAAAAATGTAGCTATATTTACTTTCTCTAAATTTAATTAAATATGTACATGTATTTGTTTCAACTTAAACCCAGAGACCCAAGGGCATGCTTAATTGCACAGGGGTATACATTAATAGAAGTAGAATATGAACACAAGAAGAGTAGAGACTTGAGAGGGAGGTCTATTCAAATACCAACATTATGCAGACACAAATGCATAATTTCTCAAGAATCAAATTCCATCAAACTCCAAAGTTGTGTTTTGAAAGGTCTATTTTGAGGCCAGCAGAAACACATGCAGAATTTGTTTGTTCTGATTATAGCCTCTGACCTATATTACATTGCATGGCAGCGTATATATAGCTAGGCTTTGTTTTCTTATGTTTTGTTTCTCTTATATGTATGCTACATTCTGTGCTGGCGAGTTTTAGCATGGGCAAATTGATAAATTTCCCCATCTTAGACCAAGTTATAGGTAAACATTTGAGAGCAATCACATCCATTGGTATTTATTAATATTAAATCAATGGCCATTGTTAAATTGACCTAAGATGGGGAAATATGCCAATTTCCCATGCTAAACGCTGCCTTCTGTGCTACCCCCCACCCTGCCAATTTATCCATCAATCATGTGATTATCAAAAACAACTGAGCTGAGCCCAAAGAAAAGCTTTTTGTACATCAATTATTATATCACCCTGCTAAATTATATGTGTGACCACCATCTTTGTGCTACAATTTTATTTGTCTAACTCGCAGACCAAAAGGTTACAAAAGGGTTGCTGTAAAGACTGTAAATTCAACAGCCTGGTGTTTATTCCTTTTTTCCAAATAAAATATTTTTGCTGTTTCATATATAGTTTTGGACAAGTTTACTTTTTATTTAATTACATCATACTTTTATGGAAAAAGATGGTTGGAATGTAAGGCTAACCATGTCTAAGATTAAACAAATCAGGTATTGGTGACCTCCCCCGGCCCAACCCACTTAAGTTTTTAAGATTCATAAAAAAATAAAAATCACAAATTAATGATGAAAATGTTCATAATTACATAATCTAAGGTGTGATTAAGAAAATAAATACTTTATGAAACAGCAAAATCTTTGGAATCAAGTTTTCAGTTGTGTCAAAGTAAACGTAGTTAAGAGATAGTAGTAATAGATGCAGGGTGATGACTGTGATATATAGGTGCAAATACAGACTCATCGTTCGTTGCAACAAAAAAGATAAAATAATTTCGTAACAAAAAACAATCTTTGGAGATGCAGGGTATCGAACCCTGTACCTCCCGCATGCAAAGCGGGCGCTCTACCATTTGAGCTACATCCCCAATTTGTTAAAAGTTTGTACGTGTTAGTTAAAGTATCAATACACAACATTAAGACACAACACGACCATTTTTTTTGACAGAACCGTTGATTAATACGCAACTAACAGTGATAGTATAAGTTAAGTTGATTATAATATACTTAAATATTTACTTATAATAATGCAAAACACATAATGAAATCATTTTTTTTCTACTTCAAGTAGCCTAGTGGCTGGAGCTCACACATTATAATAAAATCATTTTATATTAACTTAAATTTATTCTTTCTTAACCATTTAGGGCCCGTTTGGATTAAACTAATTTTGAACTTATGCAAAACAATTTATACAAATAAATAAGCTTTTATATATTATTCATAAGTTTGTAAATGTAGTTTATGAAAAAACAGTAAATAAATAAAGACACGATTTTCATTAGTGAGAATTTATAAATTTACATTTAAGTTTATTTATTTGCATAAGTTGTTTTGCATAAACTCAAAATAAGCCTAATCTAATCTATGCATAATCAATACTATACTTGAATCAATATGCACTGACATTATAAAAAATTATCTACTTGGAAGGGTTCTCTTCTCTCTATCATGGGCAGAGTGCAACTTGTTAAATCTATTATTCATGGCATGTTAGTTTATTCGCTTCATGTCTATCAATGGCCGGTGATGTTGCTGGAGTCTTTGGATCGTTGGATCAAAAAATTTATTTGGAGTGGTGATGTTAATACTAGGAAAGTTTGTACGGTTGCTTGGAAAATCGTTTGCCTTCCTTGAGAAGCGGGGGGTTTGAATTTGCAATCTACTTGGTCTATTAATGATTCTCTCATTTTGCATCTTAGTTGGAAGCTTATGGCTGAATAGTCTCAATGGTTAGAGATGTTTGCGAAGCACTATTTTTCTTTTGGTCATCCAACTCAGCGGCATATTCAGTCTTCGGTGTGGGCTGACATTAAAACTAAAATTGGCTTGGTTATTGATAATTCTATGTGGCTGATTGGCACCGGTAATTGTATCAATATTTGGCATGGTAATTGGTTGACTTGCTGGATATTCCCCCAACCTCAGGAAGCATCTTTCTGGTTCCTTAAATTCTTTGATCAGAGATGGTTGCTGGCGCCTCCCTCATGAGCTTTCTTGTCAACCGGCTATTATGTCCCGTATTACGACTATCTCTTTGCCTATCACTCCTCTTGAGGATCGGCTGGTTTGGAAGCACTCTCAGGATGGTATTTTATCGGCTAAACTTGCTTTTAATTTCCTTAATCCAACTATTATCAATGTTCCTTGGTGGCTTGATTTGGCGGAATTGCATCCCTCCCTCTTCTTCCTTCACTTTTTGGCGCGCTCTTCACCATAAGTTGCCTATGGATGAGAATCTTCATTTACGGGGTTGTGTGGTTGTATCTATTTGTGTTCTTTGTTGTTCGTCAGATGAATCCAATTCTCATCTCTTTCTGCATTGTCCCTTTGTCGTTTCCATTTGGACATGGTTGGAAGCGATCTTTACTTGTATCTTTGACATATCCTCTTTACGTTCTCTTATACAGGGGGTGCCTCGGGTGTGCAGCTCTCAAATTCGGGATATTTTTGTCTCTGCTATTGTTCACTCTATTCACACCATTTGGCTTTCCCGTAATTTTGTTAGATTTGGTTCGGATACGGTCTCTCTCCATGGGGCCAAGGCGAGAATTGTTTCTTCCGTTGCAATGTTAGATAATGTGTCGACTGGTAAATGCTTACCTTCCGACTCTTGGTTGCTGAACTGCTTTATGATTTCACCTCATCATAGAAATGTTGCTGCTATGATCACTGTCGTTTGGAAAGCTCCCACTTTGCCTTTTGTTAAGGTTAATGCAGATGGCTCAGTTGTTGATCGTGTCGCTGCTTGTGGTGGCATTTTTTGTGACTATAAAGTTTTTTTTTGGGTTGTTTTGCATCTGGGTCATAAATTGATTTTTGAGGCTGAGTTATTTGGTTTTATTTTAGCTCTTGAGTTTGCTAATCAGCATGGTTGGCGTCATCTCTGGGTGGAGGGTGACTCTCAGAGCGCTTTATAGTCTTTCAGAAATACCGCGATAATTCATTTTGCTCTTCGTAACAGGTGGTATAATTGTACTAACACATGCATTTTCATCATTTCTTCTCATATCTTCCGCGAAGGTAATTGATGTGCGGATAAGCTTGCGAATCATGGTCACGGCTTGGTGGATGTTATTTGGTGGGATTCTCTTCCCATTTTTATTAGAGCACATTTTTATAGAGACAGATACGGTCTTCCTACTTTCTGTTATTCTTAGGTCTCTTGCGTTTGTTTTTTTTTTTTTGGCTTTTTTTGTTTTCTGTTTGTTTCCGAGGATCTTGGTTTGGTCCCCCTCTTGTGCAGTTTTTCTTTTTTCATAAAATTTTTGAGCGAGGTGGTAGAGGATGGAGGTATCCTTGAGGTGTCAACCTAGTTTTGCTTTTGATTCATAAAAAAAGAATTATACTTCACTAAGTATTATATATATATATATATGATTCAGAAAATAATATTTTGAGATTGTACCCAATTTTTTTGTTTTTGCGACGACACAATTATGAGAAATGATTAAACTCTTTTTTTTTGAAAGAAGGTATGATTAAACTCTTATCAGTTATCACTATAGTTCGACTATACAACAAAATCATAATTGAACAATTGAATCATGAATCATATGACAATTATTTATTTATTTATTTATTTTGGTTGCATATGACAATTAATTTAAAATACTGATTGAAATACAACCTAATTAACTGAACTTATCAATATGAAAGTAACGTCTCTACAATAAAGTTAAATGACCCACAATCTACACCATAGGTGCCACAGAGTCCCTTTTTATTTGTTTGATATTTAAAGTGGTAGAGACAATATGGAAAGAAATCTAAGATCCTTAGTCATGTTGGTGTGTATATCTCCCCAAGAAGTCATTCTTTCTATATTCTCTAACTCTTTATTCTAAACAGCTTTTCTAATTTAAAATAACAGCTTTTGTTGATTATTGGTGCATTATTTAGCTAAAGGGTGTCCAATATATAATGTGATAAATACTATCAAAGAAAAAGAATGAGATCCATGACATTTTTACGGGGATCAGCGTACAAAGAGAGTGTGGCAACAATGATGGGCCGGGTTGTCAATTGTCTTGCATTGCATGTAATATAAAAAGATGGATAGAGAAATAAAGGAACATACTTTCATGACTTTACTTTTTTTTTTGGTATTACCCTTTTACTTTCTTTGCGTTATTAGCGTCACCCAATTTAGTCTCTTTGATTTCAACAATAAAAGTTTCTTCCTCTTTTCTCATTTATACCCCTGTGTTACTCTCTAATCCATTAGAACCATACAATGTAACCCGGCCCAATTGAAATCCGATTAACCCGAGAGGAAATGCGTAAATAAGTGGACGTGACCGGTTGGGAAGTAGATCCATGGGTTTACGTTTTTAGTTTGAGATGCTCTAATCGGTCCAATAAGACTCATTGTTATGACATTGTTTCTCAAAGAAAGGGAAGGATGTTCTAATCGGACGTGATCGGTTGGGTGGTAGATCCATGAGTTTACGTTTTTAGTTTGAGATGCTCTAATTGGTCCAATAAGACTCATTGTTATTACATTGTTTCTCAAAGAAAGGGAAGGATGTTCTAATCGGACGTGATCGGTTGGGTGGTAGATCCATGTTTTACGTTTTTAGTTTGAGATGCTCTAATTGGTCCAATAAGACTCATTGTTATGACATTGTTTCTCAAAGAAAGGAAGGATGTTGTTAACATGATAAAAGTTTTAAAGCCCTAACTCTTTCACATTTGAGAAACCCTAACATTATCATTCATTCCTTGAGCCGTTGAACATGTCTTATTTCATCCTTTCCTCTTTATCACCGTCTTCCATCAATCTCATCCACTTAATTAGCTTTCTTTCTATCATAATATCTTCCTCAATGGTGTTAATCCCATTTTGTGACACGGTCAAACCCATAGCCAAAAAAATAGTCATCAATATTTCATTATTTTGGTTCATTCACAATTCGAACAATTTTAGAGAAGCATGATGTCTCTATTGAAAATATATTTGAAATGAGATTAAAATTTGATTATTTGATCATAGTTACATCTCATTAAATTGATTGTCCTTGGATTCACAAACGTGCTTACTCAATTTAACCCAGATTAGGGAAAAAAAATTCTTGGTGGGGACACGTCAGGCCCATGGAATAGTGCAACGCATAGGCGACATTTGAAAAACCCAATAACAAACTAGGCATCTTTCCCTCAAAAAAGTAATTTAATATCGTGTGATACTACACTTGATCTTCTCCCTTTAATTTATTAATTATAGTTTCTTTTTTTTGTTGTTGTGCAAACTCACATAATTATGAAAATATCGTTTGACATGACTTTGGAAGAATCATTATGTGATACCTACTTAATAATTAATCAAAAATAGTATTCAAATCAACATGAGAAGTTATAGAATCATTAATAGCTCTTCTAAGGGTAGTTTATTGAGATCATTGGCTTCCTGAATGACTGTTACTTTGGGTCACCACTTCTTTGATTGAATCCTCGGTATCTTCTTCATATGATCAACATTAACTCTTATCTAGAACTTGCCATCCTGACACCAATATTTATGAAATATGGAAAACATTGTATCAACATCTTTATCATCTTCCATTTTGAAGAGCTCGTATTTTCTTCCAATAGTAGATTTGCCTTCGATTCTCTGAGTTAATTGTTTCCTTCATAATTTAATAACACATACTCAACTGTCTTTCTTGACAAACCTCTCATACCCAACTTTGCTAATAACACATAGCAGGCTTTATCTGCGAAATTTTTTATTTTAATTTTTGTACAAATTTTATCTATGAAAATTAATTAGCACAAATATTGTCATTCTTAGTAAATATCAAATGTATTTTTGTACACTACCAAATAATTCTATTTATATGGATATATAGTATAAAATAGTTTTGAATATACGTCCAATCAAGTATCATCATTTAGTTTGTATATTAGCGTAGATATTTTTAAAAAAATAATATCATTATTAAAAAAGAGATCATAACAAATTCAAATGATGAGATTTGATTAAACATTTGTGTAAAACTTTTTACGTGCATACAAATTTAACTGAACAAAAAAAAAAGACTGAAAACTACTATAGTGGATTACTTGACGAATGCCTTGTATACCTCTCACCAAAACGTTCTTAATTTTGTACTACTACTAATACCAAATAATCCCTGATCTGTAATATAAGTGGGCCTGATTTGTCTCGGTTAATAAATCCTCTAAATTTAATTTCATGCTTTGTTGAAAATCTGTCAGTCAACATGCATGCAAACCAAATCATTCCGTTGAGTTGCAGCATTATTCAATATTCTTGGTAAAATGTAAAATAACACATTAGGAGTATTTCTCAATTAATTCCATAAAGGGATCCTTTTCTTCTAAGCAGAGTAATCCGATCACATTGTGTTTTCACTTTTCAAACGTTCAAATATAATGTTCCAATGATTTCATCCTTTTTGTTTTGTTAAAAGGGCTGGGTTGGGTATATTGACGACCCTCAAAATGAGCGAGCCTCGTAATTATTATCAACTTAGTGCTGCTTCTTCTTTAATGGGAAGAAAGGTTATAAAGAATGCTAAAAAAAAATAAAGGTCCCTACTCCCATTCCCCTCCACACTCTTGTGTTTTGTCGCTAGGAAAACATAGAACATTTAGGATAAGAGTAATTATAGCTTGGACACCCAACCTTCATTCAAAATTTAAGATATCAGATATACTAAGTCTCTTCATCTACATATTGTTTGTTGGGTCATGACTAACATGGCGTCGAGAGAGTTGACAACATAACTCTCTCCTAGAAAAGAACTCGAATTCTATTCATGTTGTCACTTATTTGGTTGGTAGCCCAACTCTAATAATAATAAAAAAAAATCTAGATGTTTCGTTGTCGATTCAAGGATTAGTCTTTTACCGAAGTAAAAGACAAAGATACCTTGTGAGGGGTAGCTTTGGCTACCTCAAAATACACGTTTTTTTATTTACTAAATGAGTATAATTTTATATTTAACTACTCTGATAATATATATTTACTTACCCTACATAAGTTTATTTGTACAAAAAAAAATAGTAAAAACATGAAAGTAAAACAATTATCACTTAATTGATATACTTATTCCTCATGTTTTATCATTTTTAGTTTCTATAACAACAACAAAGAGAACTTTGATAACAATAAAAATGGTCAAGACAACACTCATAAAGAACAATGGACAAACAATTTTTTATAAATAACTTAATTGTTTACATTGAAAAAGACATTGTTGGTTTGTTTAGTACAAAGTCTTTATGGATGAATTTGGCTCCTTGAAGCATCGTTAAGTTCAAGTTTTCTAAATTATTATTTTTGTCTGCATTTATTTCTTGTGTTGTTACACTTTTTTATTAACGTTTAAATTTCATATATTGGTTTTAAAATTTATTTTATTTTCTTTATATTTGATCCCCTCGTAAAGTTTGTGCTAGCTCTGCCACTACTCAAGAGGTCTAAGTCATGAGAATACATTAAAAGGCCTACTTGGAGGTCAAAGATCCTAATTATATTTGATTAGAAAGAAAAAACCTAAAACATATGAGAAATCGTAGGCCAGATGGGACCTATTTACAATGGTGGACCGCAAGAAGTTAACAAAAGGCCCACAAGAGTCCATAAAAAACTAATTTAAGTTAAAAAAAAATACTAACTAGTGCCCCAAAGACATTAATTAAGGAAACCAATATAAAAATTATTGTACAAAGAAGTGCATAAAAGTTGTATAATATGTAAAAGTCAAAGTAGAACTCAAAGATCCTCTAAAAAATAGAACTCAAAGATTCAATCCAAACAAATTAAATAGGTTCATTTTTTATGTTCGAGTTTGAACCGAGCCAAATCAATTAAACTTGATTTCAATCGATTCGAATATCAATTTTACTGTTACTAAATATCGATCATCCGAGATCCAAATAAAACAATTATATTTGTTAAATATGTTTTTGGTCCCTACATTTTACGCCACTTTGACAAATAATCCTTACATTTCAATAAATGTTTTTAAAATCCCTACATTTTTGCTTCGTTAGCATTTTTAGTCCTTGCTGTCAAGTTTTGAACGAGAAGCTGACGTGGCAGCAAGTGGGCCCCAAATTTTTTAATGATGTGGCAAAAAATCAGATACACATGTATGGTGCACATGGATGTATATGTGGCATTGGGTCTCACACATTAAATGAATGTAAATTATTAAAATGATTAGTGTTAATATTTTGTTTAATTAAGTAATTAACATAAAAATCCAATTAAAATAAGAAATTAAAGAATTAAAGTGACCCTACAAATAACAAAGAAAAAAATAGTAACCCTAACAACGTTTCCTTTGTCCTTTCCCGTTCGCTCTTCCTTCTTCCTTCTCCTTCCAGCAAAAGTGCAGCGTTCTGAGTTCCGTTTTCGCGTTCAATTTCACGTTCTGAGTTCATGTTCGATTTCGTGTTGACTGTGTTGGTTGATTTTCGATTTGAATCTGTGGTGTTGTGGTCCAGGTATGTTCACTTTTAGGGTTTCTATTCTTTAATGTTTATTTGGTTCTTTTGATGATTGTTGTGGTCCAAAAGGGTTGGTTATTGTTGTTTACTGTTGACTCAATAAACTATTGTGTTGATTTTTGTCTTTTGCTTTCAGGTTGCCTTTGTTTACTGTATTTTTCGATTTGAATACATGTGGGGTAGAGCAGTAATGTTGGGATGCAGAGCTTTATGTCTGCTGGTTTAGAATCAAAAGATGCCTTTGTTTACTGTGTTTCCATTTTTGCCTTAAAATCAGATTGTATGTGTGAACTTACCGTTTTGCCCTTTTTTTGGTAGGTATGGCGTTTAAAGCTGTATTTTTTGTTAAGGGCTTTTTTGTAAGTGACAATGGAATGAAGTATGTGGGTGGTGCTACTCATGCAATGGAAGGTCTGGACGATGATGGGTGGTCTTTTTTTGAGATTGAAGGAATTGTGAAGAAGTTGGACAAAGATGCTGGAAAATTTAGAATGTGGTGGAAACATACAACAATTTCATTGAATTCTAGGTTGTTCAAGGTTGGTGATGATGAAGATGCTACCATAGTTTCTAAGTATGCAATTGATCACAATGATACAGTTGAGATATATGTGGAGTATGTAAATGAAGCTAATGCAAATGCAAGTTATCTTGTGTGTTTGGACAATGAAAACATTGTGAAAGATAACAAAGGTAAGGGTGTGGCTATTCCAATATATGAGTCTGGTTCTGAAGCTGATGATAGCGGCAATGAGTATTTAGAATTGGATGTCAACTTTGAAGACAGCGAAGAGGAGAGAGACTTGGGGTTGGATGATGGATTTGAAGAAGAGCTGATTGAATTCGCTGGTGAAGGACCTTCTGCTTTTGCAGTTAGAAAACCAGTTCAAAGATGCAATGATGGTAATGCTGCTCATGATGGTAATGGTGTTGATGATGGTAATGCTGATGAAAATGATTATGTTTCAGAAGATCTTGATAGTGCTTATGATTTTGGTGGAGATGGATGTGCTGAGGTTAAGCCAAGATATCCCAATTTTAGAAGTGAAGTTCTTACTAAAACCTTTAAGTTCATTGTGGGCATGGAATTCTCTTCACTCAAGCAATTCAAAGATGCAATCCTTGAACACAATGTGTTGAATGGTTTCCCGGTAAAATTTAAGAAAAAAGATGCAAATAGGGTTAGGGTCATTTGTAAGTCTAATGACACTTGTGATTACATTGTGTTTGTTAGTAGGGTGGTAAGGAGTCACACTGTTAGGGTTAAGACTCTTTTCCCAAGACACACATGTGGGAGAGTTTTTGATAACAAGAATGTTAAATCTGATTGGGTAGCTAAGGTTATTTATGATAGGATGAAAAACTCTAATGGGATGCAAATTAATGATGTGGTTACTGAAGTTAGAACCAAGTATTCTACTGGCATAACATTTTCAACAGCTTTTAAAGCGAGACAAATAGCAAGGAAGCTTGTGGATGGGGATAGTGTCAAGCAATATTTGTTGTTGTGGTCCTACAGTGAGGAACTACGAAGAGCGTGTCGTGGTAACACTTGCAAGTTTCACATTGAGAGGCCTGCCCTTACGTTGCAGCCTGGGTTTGGAAGGTTTTACGTATGCTTTGATGGTTGCAAGAGGGCTTTGAGAAATGCTTGTAGGTCATTCATTGGTGTTGATGGTTGTCATCTTAAGAATAAGTATGGTGGACAATTACTAATTGCAGTGGGAAGAGACCCTAATGATTAATATATGCCCATTGCTTTTGTAGTGGTTGAAACTGAAAGTAAGGAAACATGGACATGGTTTTTAACATTACTACTTGAAGATATTCGTGACAGCAGGTGGACATTCATAAGTGATCAACAAAAGGTAACTTTGTGTTATTGTATTTATGAAAATATTTCAATTGTTTTGTTATTGCTTTATGAAAATATTTATGTGCCTTGCATTTGATGGTGTAGGGCTTGATCCAGACTTTTGATGAGATGCTTGGTGATCTAGAGCAATAGATTTTGTCTTAGACATCTATATGCAAATTTCAAAAAGAAGTTTGGTGGTGGGACATGATAAGTGCCAGAAACTAGTTATAAAGCATATTTATTTTAGGCACTTTTTCTTACTTGTTTTACAAGTTATCTAGGTAAAAGCTCCAAAAGAAAAGAAATATCATTTCATGCTTTTTAGACCTAATCCCAACTATTTTTGTAGGTATATGCTATTTCCTTGGACTTAAAGGTCAAGGATGAAAGAAAATCAAATCAAAGACTTCGCAGAGCGAAGTCCAGGCGAAACCAAGTCAGTAGGTTCTGAAGATCAAGCAAACAGAGTCTAAGCTTCAGAGTCTGAGCTTCGCAGAGCGACGTCTAGGCGAAATCTTGTCTGAGCTTCAGAGTCTGAGCTTCACAGAGCAAAGTAGCGTCGCAGAGTGAAGTAAGGCGGTCTGGACTGTTCAAGGCTGAGGTGGCAGAAACCTAGTGGTGAAGAAAGGACTTCGCAAAGCGAAGTATGACTTCGCATAGCAAAGTCATTAATATCAGAACACCTATAAATAGGTTCAAAAGCTGATTATTATTAAGTAGATATATTTTTAGATAGAAAATAGGGATAAAAGAGTTGTTCTTCCAGGAGCAAGAGTGAGGGAGTGTGGATTAACTAAGATTCTTTGGGAAATCAAGACTTAGCTTTGGATCTTCATCTTTCTTTCCACTTTTGTATTGTTGTCATGACAATGACCAACTAACTTTCCTTTGTTGGGATTGGAGGTACTTAATATAGCTTAGATGTAATCTTTTGATCTTTCAATTATATGATTGTAGCACCTTATGTGATATTGAGTTTATTCATGCTATTCATTCTTATGCTTGATTTAAATGTTATTGAAAAATACTTTTGAATCTAGGTTTAGAATAATCTTCTATCAAAATAAGAAATTCTAGATATGGAATTGGGTTTTGATAATCACATAAAGTATCGGGACGTAATGCTATCAGATCGTTTAATAGATTGAGAAATCGTCGATTAAACGATACGATCGATCTCACGACGTCATTTAGACATGAATGATGTTGTCGAGTGATACGTGATAATTTCGCTAAAAAGCTAGAATCAATATGCATGATCATTATAATATATTCGATGCTAGATTGACGAACTCTAATTCTAACGCTTTTACGCCCTATTACTCGTCGTTTTATTATCGCTTTAAAGTCCAATAGTTTATATGAAACAATTTATAAACCCTAACTTAAAATGATAACAATTGTTGAATGGCTTGCAATATCGCACTAGTCTCTGTGGATACGATATAAAAATACTTACTTTTGTCTGACCAACAGGACACTTATAAGAGACATCATGATGGCTGCAGCAAAAGCTACATATGTGGAGGCATGGGAAGAGAAAATGCAACAAATCAAAAATATTAGTGAACCTGCATATGAGTGGTTGATGGTTGTCCCTACAAAAGGTTGGAGCAAACATACATTTTCATTTCATACAAAGTGTGATGTTTTGATGAATAACCTTAGTGAGAGTTTTAGTGCAACAATTTTATTGCAAAGGGACAAACCAATTATAACCATATTTGAATGGATTAGGACATACTTAATGGGTAGATTTGCTAAGCTTAAGGAAAAGTCACAAAAATATAAAGGGAACTATAATGCCTAAACCTAGGAAGAGACTTGATTGGGAGATTGAAAAAAGTGGAAACTGGTTTGCTACTTGGGCAGGGGGGTTAAAATTTGAAGTGACACATTCACTTTTTCTTGATAAGTTTGTGGTTGACTTAGCCAAAAGAAGTTGTTCATGCAACTTCTGGGACTTGGTGGGAATCCCTTGTAGGCATGCATTTGCAGCCATTAGTTTTAAGGGTGATGATCCTAGTACTTATGTGCATAGGTATTACACCAAAGATTGTTATCAGGAATGTTATGATCAAATTATTTCACCATTTAATGGTCAGAATAAGTGGCCTAAGACAAACTACCCTAGAGGTTCTACCACCTCGATTCAAGCGTGGCCCTGGGAGGCCTAAGAAGTTAAGGAGGAGAGAACCTGATGAAGAAAGGATGGAAAGTGGTGAGTGGTCAAGAGCACATACTACAACCAGGTGTAAAAGATGCTTGAAAATTGGACATAACAAAAGAACTTGTAAGGAAGTTCTTCCTAGTGTGGATGATGTTGCAGTTAGTATTGATGAGGTTCAACCTCTCCCTACTCAATCAAGCCATCCCACTATTGCAGCACCTACTCAGTTAAGCCAAACAAATGTTGCTGCACCTACTCTGTCAAGTCAGTCCCCTGTTGCTGCACCCAAGAAATGAGTATGATTATATTTTTTTCTTCCTTTTATTATGTTTTAACATGTTGCATTCTATGTAATACTTAATGATTGTCAACTTTAATATTAGGGGAGGCCTTGTAAAAAACATGCTAAGGCTGATGATGGTGAGCCTACTGATGTTGTGAAAAGGAAACAATAAAATGCACCCAAGAAAAGGAAAATTAGTAATGCTAAATCTGTCACAGGAAACAACAAGCTGTCTATTGATGTTGTAAGTGCTATTTAAGATAAAATTTATTTGTTTAAGAGAATATGTTGTTAGAACATGTTGTTTGAGAAATTTTTTATTTATGAATGAAATTGTTGCAGTCTGATCTTAATGAAGTTGAAACCATGGTGGAAGGATTGAAAGCCTTACCACCAAATGTTTTTGAAGAGACAGTAGGTGGATTAGTTCATGGATTAGTTCATGGGCTAGTTCGTTGGAATCATAACATCTCCAAAGTGACCAAGGTATTTCACAGCTTGATATAGCCTACTTTATGTTACTGCTTAATACAATGCTAATTGTAATTATTTTGTTATGTAGCCTACTGCTAGCTCAAGTAACAACCCCAACAATGAGGCTAGCAACATATTGATGGGATTGAGGTCTATGGCACCAGAAGACTTGGATAACATGGTGAAGGAGTTGGTGAATGGGCTCGTCAAATGGCATAATGAAGTGGGAAAGAAGACACCAAATCCAGGACAATGGTGAAAGAAATTGAAGCATGGAATTATAACTTAGATTAATAGTACTTTTGATATGTAATGCTTCATGTAATCAAGCTTTTGATGTGTAATGCTTCATCTTTTTTTGTGAACTATGTGATGAAGCTTAACTTAGGTCCAACTACTATTACTTATGGCAGGCTTTTTTTTTTTTTGTGTTTTGGGTTAAACATTTCCAATGTAGACAATTGGAGTACCAATTGCAAGTTCACTGTGATATACAATTGGAATGCCAATTGCATTTTATGCAATACTAATGGATGTGTTAATTTTGCTATTCAAGTGTCTTTTTTTGATAAACCAATATAGCAGTGGTCATGCTAATTTTGTCTATTTTTGTGAAACAATTTCTTATAAAGCAGTACAAAAACATTAAATTCAAGTCTTGATAATGAGATTCTCAAATTCATTAAAATTCATTACATTCACTAACAGTACACAAATCAACTTGATATACCAATACACAAACATTAACTCAATACATTTTGGTACAAAAATCACAAACAAACAGTACATAGACCATCTAATGCCATTTTCTTAAAACCTAAACAAACAGCTTAGCTACAAAACACAGGTTGATAAACACTGATACAACAAGTAGAAAAATCACAAATTTCCCTTTCATCTTCTCAGCACTTAACTTCTTCGAAAGCTTTGCATTTTTTTTTTCATTGTTTCTTCCATAAACTCTATAGCAACTGCATCAATGTTTGAATCAACTTGAACTGCTTCATTTGATGTAACTTCATCAATTTCCTCTATTTCATCATCAACCCATATGAACATATTGCAAGTTACGTTTTTCATATGGAAAACAAATCAAATTCTACTTACCCACAAAATCAAATTGAAAATAAAATCAAATTGAAACCAAAACGGTTTTCATATACCATCCAATATCGGCATCTCAGAAAGGCCTCCCTACATTTGGAGGCTTAGTAGCATGCAACAAAATGGTTGGAACACCACACTTACATTTTTGGCCTATGGGTCTAGATTGCTGTGAAGAACTTGAACAGGTCGTACCAGGATGAATGAAGCTTCGAGCCATGGATGAAGGATGAAGGAAGAAGAAGAAGAAATCGAAAAGGAGGAAGAAGAAGAAATTTGGTAAAGAAGAAGAGTTTTGCAGGACACATGAAGAAGAGGAAATTTGGGGTTTTAGGGATCGGAAGAGAAGAGATATTTTGGGTCCATGGGTCGGGTCAATACTCATTTCGTGTGGCCCAATTCATTTAAACACAATAAAAAAAAAAGCCACATCACCATTCCGTTTGATGACTGTGCCAAACTTGATAGCAGAGACTAAAAATGCTAACGGAGCAAAAATGTAGGGATTTTAAAAACATTTATTGAAATGTAAGGACTATTTGTCAAAAAGGCGTAAAATGTAAGGACCAAAAACATATTTAACCTTTTTTTTGTGATCGTCAGATAGCTGTTTTTAATTCAATCAAAAGGAGAATCATGATTCATGCATCATCTAATCTTGCAAAATAGGAAAAGTTGCTATTAGGATTTAGAATATTGTTGCTATATATGTTCTCATAAGGAATGAAATAGGAGAAATTGGTGAGAAAAACAAAATATAGCTTGGGTAAATTGGGATATACTTATGAGTAAGTTGTATTCACCAAAAAACATAAAGATGGTTCAGAATAAGAAAGATGAACATATTTTGATACCATTAAAATTTGGTTGGATATAGACTCACCATCTAATCATTCAATATCAAATTATATTTTTATATTAATTTATATTAAAATAAATTTAAATTTTAAATTAATTCAGTTTCTAAAAAACTTTAAAATACCTAAGAATTTACCAATAAGAAAGATGGATTTGTTCAATGTATTTGTTGAGAAAATTGCAATGTGAAGGGTGTTTGTAAAAAAATTAATTGGGTTTAGACATAGGTGTTTAAATCTTTTTTGATACATTACTCGAGGAAGCTTCAATTTGGTGGATATAACTTAAATTTTGGTTGGGAATTCATTGAGAAAAACTTAAGTACCACGTTTGGTATAGTGTCTAGTAAGAGCTTAGAATATTATGCATTGCTACTTTTTCTATTTCCTTTATTTCTTTTTCTCCTCTTTTTTCTTTTTTCCTTTAATCTACCTTAAACTCTTTACAGATCGTATATATAGTCTTGGAATCAGCGCCATATTCAAAGATGAATTAGCTCTATAACTTTTTTTGGATAGGTGAATTAGCTCTATAAATTATATAGGTTAATAGTTACTTTGGTCCATGAATGTGTAATGAGTAGTCACAATAGTCCTTCAATGTATAAAAATTTCAAGATAGTCCATGATTGTGCAATTCGTTAGTCAAAATAGTCTCTGGTGTTAAAATGCTTCATTAATATTAATATTGTTATATTAGTACTTCAATATACTTATTATTGTCATATTAATCTTTATAAGTATTTATTTATTGTCATTTTAGTCCTTATATGAAAACAGTTATTGTGAGCATTGAGATTATTCTAGCGTCAGAGACTATTTTGACCAACAGAGTGCACAATCAGGACTATTTTGAAATTTTGATATATTGAGGGACTATTGTGACTACTCATTACACATTCAAGAACCAAAGTGACTATTATCCCAACTATAATGACTCATTTTCCTTATGATCATAAACATCATGTTCGAATCTTGCATAGAGTCAAAATAATGTGACTACATGAGGACCCATATGCTTCCTTCCTTCATATTCAGTGGTCAAAGTTATTTCTAATCCTGCTTTCTAAGCAACTATTCTGCATTTCCTCAACAGAAAAAAGTAACTATTTTGCATGGAAATTAATACTTCATAAATCAAAACTAGCGTAAATATAATCATTATCAAATTGTGAATTTCATAAATATTGTTCATTTCTATATGGATTAAGATTAATCGATATCAAATTAAAGAAACTTGGTTTAGTCAATCAAAATAGAGAAGAATGTGTGATGGAATCTAAGATTGTAACCTCGTTGTTGGTTTAATTGTAATGCTGAATGGTAAAACATTTTTTTGCATTATATAATTCAATTTTTTGTAAACAAATTTGTAACAGAAATATAGATTAAGAATAAAATCATTTTTCTTTTTAGGTAAATAGAAGTTTAGGTTAGTTGGGCTTCAAAACTCGTCCAGGATTAAAGCAAACCTCAAAGTTCAACGAACACTAATAAAAGTACTAACGGAATAAACTTCTTACCAAGTAAGTCAAACTCCATTAGCTAAGAATGAAAGTTGTTTCAACCATATAATTTTTTTTAAAAGGATAAAGGACTAATTTGACAAAAAAAAATGTAAAAAATTATTTAAACCTTTAAATGAAGTTAAAGGATTTGTGATACAAAAGTTCACTATTAAACTCTAGCTAAACAAGTTAATTTTCTGGTGTCCAAAAAACTAAAAAGATGTTACCACATATGAATATGAGACTTAGTGAATAGAATAACTGTGAAGATTGTCCATTATAACAGTTATATATCAGTTTTGGTTGCTTTATATGGTAATACAAAAGTTATGTACAAGTGGGTGTGGTTGGTTTGAACAGGTAGAGATCATTAGATTAAGACAAAAGGTTATTGCAGTTTGCTGAAAAAGAACCAATAATGCTTTAGATCATAGCAGACACAGGTTTGCTTTTTGGGGAATATATTATAAAACTGTTTCTCTACGAGGATTGGCTTGAACAGAGACACAACAGCACAACTATAGGAACCTAATATATTGAAGTGGTCCTGTTCAATCTGCATATTCATTCATACAAATGAGAAAAAGTATTCACAAAATGTAACAAAGTTTTTAATTATTGTTTCGGTCGCGGTTATGCTTATGCTGCAAAAACTTTGATATTGCGACAAAATGTTGGCAAATGCGACTTATAGATTCACAATTGCAATTACGATATCATTGCGGAGATCTTTAAAACCTTTATATTGCAGTTGTGGACATCAATTTTGCTTTTATTTTCTTTCTTTTTAGAATAAAATATATTGCATCACAATGCCTTCTTTCTTTTTTCCTCTTTAGTAATTTTTTTTGAATTTATGCTGGCTTTGTCTGTCTATTCAAAAGATGATGATGTGGAAAATGGTGGGAAACTCTCCGATCCAAGTGAAAAGTTTAGATTGCGGGTCCACGTTAATTGGTGAATAGCTTCACTTGCTTACAGCAAACAATTTAGTACAGAAAATACAATTTTCAATAAACAAAATAAATTGTACTAATGAACATGGAAAAACATGCATGCACATCATATACTGTTTACAGAAGCAGCTAGCAGTTAATGCTGTAGATGAATGCAATCTTTAGCTTTTACACACATATATATGCATCAACATGAAGCTTTCCAGATCAAAATAGTTAAGTATAAATAGTTTACTGCTTAAGTATGTTCAATAGTGGTTAACTAAAGTAATGTGAAGTCATAAATGTATATAAAATATAAGTTATACTAAATATATTATCCTATTATTTGTGTATAGTGCTTGCTTGAGGCAGCTCAAATTATACATTACTACCTTCGTCCTTATTTATAAGATCATTTTTCGCGTGTAAAAGATGTTTATAAAAAGGGATGGACTCACGGATACTTGTATCGAGGTAGTATAATACTAGAAAAGAGTACTAGTATAACCGCTATTGAAATAACAGCAGTTTTCTAATAAATTGACATAAATGTTAGTACTTATCAGAAACCAGAGAACAGTTAATTACATGAAAATACTACATTTAGAGAGAAAAGGATTGCATCTAGTATAACTGTAAACTAGAGAGAGAGTGGAAAAGCAAAGCAAAGAAAAAAAGTTGCCTCTTTAAACTAAAACAAAAAGAGAATTGAAGAAAAAAGAAAAAGTGATGAGTGACAAGAACTATAAAGAAAGCAGTGAGGCATAGTTATTGTATTTCTAAAGCCTGTTTACTAGAGCTCTTTCATTCTCTCTCACTCTTTGAAACTCTTTCAGCCAGTTCCACGTTTCTTTGATAGAAAAAAAAGAGAGTAACTAAACTAGCTTCCAAAGACAAAGAGGGAGGTGTAGAGGGGGGTAGTATATATCAAGTGATGCGCTCAGGAGGTTGTACATTGCAGCAGACCCTCACAGCAGAGGCTGCTTCAGTTTTGAAGCATTCTCTTGTGTTGGCTAGAAGGAGAGGCCATCCACAGGTCACTCCTCTACATGTAGCCATCACTTTACTTACCTTAAGACTAAGTTCCTTCAAAAGGGCTTGTCTTAAGTCTCATCAACCTCACCATCAAACTTCACAACATCCACTTCAATCTAGAGCTCTTGAGCTTTGTTTCAATGTAGCTCTTAACAGGTTACCAACAACACCTTCTCCTTTGATTCACTCTCAGCCTTCACTTTCCAATGCTCTCATTGCTGCATTGAAAAGAGCACAAGCTCATCAAAGAAGAGGTTCCATAGAGCAGCAGCAGCAACAACAGCAAACAGTTCTTACTGTGAAAGTTGAGCTTGAACAGCTTATTATATCTATACTTGATGATCCTAGTGTTAGTAGGGTTATGAGAGAAGCTGGATTCTCTAGTACTCTTGTTAAGAACAATTTAGAAGACTCTTTCTCAACTTCTAATTCTGTTTTTAAGTGTTATAATAATTCTGGTGGTGGTGTGTTTTCATCTCCATGTTCACCTTCAACTAGTGAGAATCATAGAGAAAACATTAACCTTAGCAGTTTCAGACAGAACAATTTCATGGCTGCTACTAGTGCTAAGCACAGTTCTTCTGAGTTTAACTCAGTTCTCTTTTCTCCACCAAAAAGAACTGAGTTGATGAGTACATCAGGTGGACTTGGCTTGACCCTTCATTCTTCCAGGTAATATTTTGCTTAATCAATAACAATAACACTAAGTACATGTTTGGATTCACAGTGAGTTAGACAGAACCACAGTGATTTGTGTATCCAAACATGCACTAACCTATTAGTAACATAACATGTGTTCTTAATTTGTTTGATTTAAGGTATAAAAGGTTTCATAATGACATATTAAATGCAACCAAAAAAGAAAGGTAAACATAAGTACATAAAACTAAAAGTGTTGTCTAGTTCTGATGGTGTTTTTGAAAGGTTATTAATTTGTTTTGCAATTTGTTGAGGAGTATGTACGGTTACTGAGCTATGGCAGAACACATGCTAAAAGCATTGTTGGTTGGTAGTAAGGCAGATATATGAAGAAGAGTCTTTTTTTCTGCCTCACTTTAGTTTGTCAGTATATAACAAACCTCTTACACATTAAGCAGTCAAATTATTTTGAGTTGGAGAAAAACAAAGACTACACTTTATCTAAACAAAAATAAAAAGGAAAGAGTAATACTATTTTCTTTTTTCATATAGCAGAAAAGCATTTTCTGAGCTAGTACTGTATGTTTAAAACTCAACAGTGCCTATTTACTTGCTTAATTCTAGATGTTAATTTATTTTGTACTTAATTTGCAGTGTCCTTAATTCCAAGATGAGCATCTCTCAGAACCCATCTCATATGCTGGAAACAAAACCCTTTAGCAGTAATAAGGTGCATGAGGATAAACTTAATTGTTGTGAAGAATGTGCTTCCAATTATGAAAAAGAAGCTCAATTTCTCAGACCTGCAGGACAGAAGAAAACTTTGCCTTTCTGGCTTCAGTCTCATGCCACAGAAGAACAAAATAAGGTAGTAAATCATTGAATGGAAAACTCTTGTGTATCTATCAACTCTTAAGTGCATCTTTTATAAAGCTAAACATAACATCAAAACATATCTATGATAGTACTATTGGCTTATGAATAATTCAACATTTTCAGGATGCATTAAGCGAGTTGAAAAGAAAATGGAATAGACTATGCCACTGTCTACACCAAAACAAACAGCACCAAAACCACCGGAATAGGGGCAACAACAATCACAGTTCAAACCTCAATAATTCATCAAACATCATATCTCACACCTCCAATCTTACACCTCGATTCCGTGCCAACAATCATGCAGCACCATTGAGTTCAACTTCAATGATAAAAGGGAAACAACAAAGCCAGTCTTTGATTCCATTGCAAGCATAGAAGGTAAAGAAGTAAAGATTAGTCTTGCACTTGGCAATGATTATTCAAGTGAAAAGGTGGGAAATATAACTGATACAACACTACAACAAGCTCATGTTTGTAAACTATTGCAAGAGAATGTGCCATGGCAATCTGAAACTATTCCTTCAATATCAAAAGCCTTGTTTGATGCCAAATCAACAAAACAAAATGAAATTTCATTTGCATGGTTATTTTTACAAGGCAATGATTTCATAAGCAAAAGAAGATTAGCACTTGCTATTGCAGAATCAGTTTTTGGTTCAGCTGATTTGGTCCTTCAATTGGATATGCTAAAAAAGGAAACTTTAATAGCCCCATTTTCTGAAATGCTATTAGGAGCATTGAGAAAACATCAACAGCTTGTGGTTTTGATTGAAAATGTTGATTCTGCTGATACCCAATTCATGAAATTTCTCTCAGATGGATATGAAAAAGGAAAGTTTGAAACTTTAAGTAACAAAGAGGGGAATTTAGGTCAAGTGATATTCATCTTAACAAAAGGTGGATCCACAAGCATTGAAGAGAAGAACAAAAAAACTATTATCAGTTTGTTGTGGCAAATCAGTGAAACTAAGCCTAATTTCTTGAGCCCCAAGAGAAAAGCTGAATTTGATTTGTTTTCCAAAATCAAGAACCCTAGAATTGAAGAGAATGAAAAGGAAGAATTTTTAAGACAATCAAGCTTTAACAGTAACACCCTTGATCTGAACATGAAAGCTGATGAAGAGGAAGATGGTGAAGATAAAGCAATTGAAAGTAGCTCAATTTCAAATAATTTGACTAGAGAAATTATGGACAATCCATTGAATTCAAATGTGTTTCTTGATTCAATTGAGAACAAGTTTGAGTTTAACACAAGTTCAGATAAAGACAGGGAAAAGACAGAGTTTTTTCTGTTTAAAATTAAAGGGTCATTTGAAGATGTTTGTGGTAAGAAAAATGTGGTGAATTTTAGTGTAGATGAAAAAGTGATTGAAGACATGTGTATGGGGTGTTGTTTTTTTACTAACAAAATGTTTGAGAAATGGCTGAAAGACATTTTTCAAAGCAGTTTAGAAACAGTTAACTTGGGTGGGAAGGAAGGTATACATTTTAGACTTTGTTTGGGTGATAATAGAAATTGGGATAGTGGGTTTATGGATTCTTCTCTGCCCAAGAGTATCCAAGTTAATTACTTCATAGAATGAGTAATTTGGGTATTGAGGGTTTTCTTGTAAAATTGTCCACATGGTGTAAAATGGAATAGTTTGTGTAACTTCTAAATTTCATAGTAGTATGTGTATGTTTTTTTTTTTCTTGTTCCTTCTCTTGTAACCATTATGTTATGTCAATCAATTTTTGCAGTTCAATTCTAATATAGTGCCATGATTTTTTTTTTCCATCATGCATAATGAAAAATTGTACAATGTTAATGTATATTGTGGGTAAACGAATTTAACATGATTTTCATACCGAGAGAATCACACTGTCGTGTAGTAGTGCATTGAAAATCATTTGGTCATAGCTAGACAATTTTAAATTTAAAACTTGATAATCAAATATTATTAATCATTATTGGATGACTGACAACTTCAAAAAAAAAATTATTGGATGACTGAAATGATAAGGAATTTAGAATCCACTTATCATTACGAGAAATGTATTGACATACATCCCCAACAACCACTCATTTTCTATTTTCTAAGCAAGCATTCTCTTAGAAAATAAAGTCTAATTAATCTGAAATTATGTTGAAAGGTAAGTAAAATAAAATCTGATAAAAATTGTTTAATCAAAGTTCATTAACGATTTACGTTCAATCACTTGATTAGAAAATAAATAATCCTTTTTACAAATTGTGCACTATTTTTGTTAATGAAAAATGCTACTAACATTGTTAAGAAAATAAATATAGTGATCGTGTCAAACTTGTGAAATCAATACTTTTAAAAAATATTGTTTTCAATATAAAACTTCTACTTTTAGGTTCTGATAGCAAAAGCCTTTGTTAATTTTCTTCTTCTTATTTTCTCCATCATTTGTTGCGATCTAACTATTGAAGAACACGTATGATGATTATTATGTATGGCTTCAGAATACACGTGCAGTTATGCAACCAAGAAAAAAAAATTATATTTTAAGCAAGATGTTGACTTGTGTCCTAAAGATAGACATATTTTATTGGAAATTATGCATTTTATATTTTATATTTTTTTTGAAAGATTATATTTTAGAAATTTAAAATCTTATCTTTTCAAGATAAAATGTATGTTTTAATTTCATTTTTAGTTTCTTAACTTATATCCTTAGGATACAAGTTAGCTCTTAGGGCACAAGCTATCATGAACCAGATTTTGTCTTCCTTCACTACAAGACAAAATTGACGCTTCCAAATTTATTTCTTGGAAACTTTGTATCATTGCTTTGATTTTGTGCCTTAGTTTAAGGAAGGATAGTATTGATTTAGCATAAGTACTTGAGTGTCCTGTTTTAAATACGTAATAAAATTGCCCGCTGATGAGTGGAAGATCGATCATGGACATGGACAATGTGTTAATTAAAACTACATTTATCAAATTATTTTAGAATTTACTTATCTTTCGACTGAATTTTAAAATACTAAGATTCCTTTTCATTAAAAAACAATGACTAACATAAAATAAATTGCATTAACAATAACTGAAACTAAAACAAATAATAGCACAATTTTTAATGTAATAACTAATTATTTATTTCACAAAACTCAACAAAAGAAAAGATGTTTTAGAAGGCATCACCACAAACTACAAACATTAGAGCAAGACGTACGGAATTCAACTTAAAAAAAGACAAGAAAAAAAAAGGCAACAAACGAACATTCTAAAAAGCAAAGGTTCCTAATTAAGACCAAAGCCACCACAACACTAACACCATCAGAACCACTCAACCTGGTAGAACCCGAATGTTTAGGACTAGGCGCCGGAGCAATCTTGATGATAGGACTTGGTGAAGGAGCATTCCCAGCCGGAGACATTGATGCAGCTGATGACAATAAAATGTTGAGAATCAACATTGATACAATCAAAAGAAAATCAGATTTCATAATTGCTAAGTTATTCAGAGAATGATTTCTTGTATGATGTTGAATTCAAATTCAAATTTGTGAAAAGATTGAGAGGTAGTAGTTTTTATTTATAGTGAGGTTACCGCGTTACGATGTTAATGATATTAATGAGTACCGAAATTACAGTGTCTATATATTTTAGGAATTAATTAATGGGGTTTTCTTTTAAAAAAATATTATTTATAATCATTTCATTTTATAATACATTAATCATTACTATCAATATACCTCAACCTTCCTAAATTGTAAATCGTTTTAATCATTTCACGCATATTAAGAAATATAATTAATTTTATGAGAAAGATAAATTATGAATTATTTTACAAAATCATCTTTGATTAATGGTATGAGAGAGATAAATTTAAAAATTGAAAGTAGAGAGAACAATAAATAGTTAAGGGCATTATATGACAAATAACATTAATGTGTCACTGATATTGTAAAATAATTTATATTTAGGACGGAGGGAATAATATTTAAAGGTTTGTCATGCATGCTTAGTAGAGCCCACTCTGATGCATCCCATTAATAACAGATATTTACTCTTTAGACACCTCAAAATTATTCACTTTGCTGGAAAAAAAAAATCCAATCAAAAATTACGATCAAGTCGGATTTTATACATAAAAATAGCTGATTGGAAGTTACGACTCGATCGTGACGAAATTGAGATGCCCAAAGAACAACTATCTTTTTTTTTTCTTGAAAGATCAACTATCTTAGAAAAAAAGAATAAATTTAATAATATATACTCCCTCCGTCTCAAAATAATTGTCTCTTTAGCATTTTTTTCTTTGTCTCAAAATAATTGTCACTTTAGAATATCAATGCAACATTTATTTTTATTTTTTTCATTAGTATACCTTTATTTATTGAATTTCATTCAACTTAATTACTTCACTAACTACAATTAAAAAGGGTATTTTAGTAAACGATACTAATTTTACCATTAAAATCAACACAATTAATCATTTCTTTAAGATGAGGGATATATTGACTCCAAGAATAAGTGTATAAACTTACTCCAAATCCATGCCCTCTATTTTTTTAATCTAACGCTTCAAGTTTTTTTTATTTGCTACTCTTGTGTACCACTTTTAGGTCTCCTTTCTCTAATCACATTCTCCAAAATCTAATTTTCAATTCCCAAAAACATGAACATATCAACAACTGTGGCCGTTCCGAAACGAACTCCATTCATGATTTGAAATCAATTTGCTTTTGATACAAATCAAAGAAGTATTTGGAGTGTCACAAACTTTGATAAAATTCCAAAAAGAGGGTGTTAAACTTCAACTTCTTTTTATCAATTTTCCTTTTAGATTTTAATAGTTTCCTTCTTCTTTCTCGGGGTAAAAAATGAAATTTTAGGTTTTATTTACCATCCCAAATTGTCAATTGATTGAAGAGGTAGTCAATAAAATTGATAATTTGAGGAGGAGCCATGCCATGCATATGAAAGAAAGATCTGAAAAATCAACTTCTGATTAAAAGTTGAAGCAATCAAACAATTGAAATACTGTGAATTTTTATTTTATTTTTTGCTGACGGAAAGGATACAGGAGAGTGATGCTCACGTTATGAACTAATAAAAAAATTAGAATCATTAGATTAAAAGGAAATTTAGGGATACGATTTGGAGTAAGAATGAGACTTACTCTTAGAGTCAATATATCTATCCTCTTTCTTTAATAATCGTGCACAAACTTTAATGGACTAATATCGTGAGACTAAGGGAGTAATAGCATGAGTTTTGTACTGTTTGTTGCCATAATTTGCGCACACGTTTATTTATTTGAAAAAGGCTGATCCAAACATGCATGCAGTTAATGCATACCCCGTAAAATCGCACGCATTTTCTATTATGAACCAATTTCGACCAATAATAAAATGAGAAATGATATTTGAACAACCATTTTTTGACAACTTTTGTGACAACTTTCTCTCTCATACTCACATTTTGTTTTTACTTTCTCTCTCTATTGCTTTGGTTTTTGTGTCAATACTCCTATTTTTTTTGTATATTTAGGTTGTCCCACTAGTTTATCAACAAAAATGATTGTTCAAATAACACTCCTCTAATAAAATTATCAACAAAATCAATTTATTTCCAAAAATGAATGATGATGCATCTCTAATTTAGGCAAACTTAGGAAAAATTCAATAATTTATTAATCTACTACCTTTAAAAATGTATTGTACCCAAACATTTGGATGAGATGGTGAAAAATTTCTTTCAGTTTAACGGTTCTAAATTTAAATACACTTATGAAAATGCAGTAGTGTTATATTATATCTCTCAGAGAGAATTTTGCTCTCTATTGTAGTCTTAACCAGTTCAAGGGATTGGTTTCCTGAGTCGCGCGTAGAGATACTCGGTTCAATATATTTAATTGTTGCGCATACAGATTAGTCTTCTGAGTCTTCGTGAGCGTTACTCAGTTGGTAGAGACATTGCATTATAGTCGATGTTCGAACCCCAAATTCACCACTTATTCACCTTAAAGATAAAAATCTAGCCAATAGGCTAATTGATAAAAAAAATAAGCCATGAATTTTTTGTAGATAAAAAAAAATCTAAGCCATTAATTTTTTGTAAAAAGAAAAAAAAGTAAGCCATTAATTACCATCCGTTTGATTCATAACTAAAATCAAATCATTTCTAAAAACAAATTGTATTTCCTTCAATGACTCGTACGTACATGTGCCATACACCTCAAAGTTTTTTCGAAAATCGTATGAAATAATCAATTAATTGAGCTTAAGTTTGTAACAAGTTCAACCAAAATGAACGAATTGTTCAAGAGAACCGAGTTTAATTTCTATATGAAATAATTTTTGACGTCATACTTTAGTTACTTTTTGGATGAACACTAAATTATCATGAGCTCTTTCTTCTAAGAAATCAGATGGAAAAAAAAAAACACATGTTTTGAATAGGAAATAATTCAAATTCAAATGTTATAAAGCAGCATCACCCGAATATTTGAAATATATTACCTTTTAATTAGTCAAAAATTTTGTTAAAGAAAATAAGCTTTTGAATTTTTTGTTGTAATTTTAAATAAAAATAATATTAATTGTTATATACATTATTTGAGATAGTGGGTTTACGGGTTCTTCTTTGCCCAAGAGTATCCAAGTTAATTTCTTTATAGACCGATTAAGTTTGGGGACTTAAGTGTTCTTCTTGTAAAATTGTAAATGTGGTGTAAAATGGGATTAGTTTGTGTAACTTCTAAATTTCATAGTAGTATATGTTTTTCTTTTCCCTTTTCTTGTAACCGTTATGGTATGTCAATAAATTTTTGCAGTTTAACTATGACATAGTGCCATGAATTTTTTTATTCACATAATGCCATGATGAAAAAATATCATGTTATGGTATATGGTGGGTTAAAGAATTACGACATGAGTTGGTGGTTGAAAACGAATTATGCTACTTTTGTTTTCGACTATCATTATCGGTGGCTTAATTTTCTTCGGTGTTTGACTACAACTTCTTAGCTTGTTTCTTTTCTTGTTATGTGTTTCCCTTTTCGAGTTGTTTCTCTAGCTATGTAAATTATTTATAAGTTTGTTTCTGACACATCTTGTGCTGGAAGGACTTGTTTGGTTTTTTAATATATTTAATCTCGCCTTCTTAAAAAAAATACATATCTCAAAGGTTGGAGTTCGAATATCAGATTCCCAACTTATTTACCTTAAGTGGTGAAGTTATGACCACTAAACTACTTGATCAAAAATAATAATGAATTGGAAGATTGAGAATATAAAGAATATACTTCCAATAAAGTTTCTTAATTCAACAAAAGCATGAATAAATTTCATCATATTCAACAAAGACAAAGCTTAGCGGGTACATATGTGATTTATCCACAGGTACATATACCATCAAATTCACATTTGTATCAATTAAATAACGAATAGTTGAAATATGCGCTTATTTTATTTGGTAATATCCATTAAGATATCTGCTTATGTCCGTGACAGATTTTATGTGTGGATATCTACGTCTGCGGATTATTTTGTCATCCCTAATCCGATGGAGAGGTAAGTAAAATCAAAAAATTGTTCTAATCAAGATTCAAACTCGAAATCTATCAACTATTTGTCCTAATTATTTGAGTCCTAACATTTGGTTAAAAAAATAAATAATTCTCTTTACAAATTGTGCACTATACTTTGAAAATTCCTTTCTTAGTCTACATCATGTGCGGTGATCAAGCTACGAAGAACACACATCATGATTATTATGCAGGGCTTCAGCTATCCACAAATACACATGCAATTATGGATTTGGGTTGTCTGAGTTTCATGCAGTAGTTGATTTCAACCGTAGAAAAGTGATTTAACTATTCAAATTTGCTTGTCATCAATTAATGATCGGACAGTCGAAATCTGTCATTGCACCAAATCGTGTTCCATGCAATTATAGATGCAACCAACAAAAGAAAATCAAAATATTTAGTATAATTTAATCATTAAATTTATCTCCCTTCACTAAATGACAAAATTGACGCTTTCAAATTCCTTTCTTCAAAACTTTATATCATTACTTTTGACCTTAATGGTTAGGTTAGTATTTGATTGGACGGCGGAAGTGCTCCCTTTTTCCATCTTAGAACAATATGATTGATTTGATTTTCTGAGTTAGTGGAATGATCGTAACTACTTGAGTGTCCTTCTCTTCTAATCACGTACTAATAAAATAGGCCTAGTGGTTGATCGATATGATGGACATGGACAATGTCATAATTAAAATTGCCCTCTTCCGATAGAATTGATAATTAATAATAACTAAAATTAAAACAAATAAATAGAGCAATTTTCAATATGATAATTGACTATATTCCATAAAATTCAACCAAGGAAATAAAAAATGTTTTAAAAGGCATCACCACAAACTTAGAAAAAAGACTACAACTACAAGTAAAGATTCAACTTAAAGAGAAAAGAAAAAAGACAAGAAACAAAAGCAATGTTTGGATGCTCATAAACAAACAATATTCTAAATAGCAAAGCTTCCTAAGACAAAAATGGTTTGTCAGGATTGAGGACGAAAACAGCAATCATATACTTGGCGTAGCTAGGCATTTCTTTCACAAAGGGTGATCGCCTGATCCAACATGACGCGTTTGTATTATAATTCATTTCCAAAAAAGAATGGTACTGCATCTCTAATTTAAGCAAATCATTCAATAATCAGTAAGGTACCGCATATAAAATCGTATTGCACAAGTAACCCATTAATTACCACGCGTTTTATTCATCAACAAAATCTAATCATTTCTAGAAATACCATTAAAAAATATCATTTCTAAAAACAAATCGTATTTCATCTTCTTCTTAAAAAAAAATGGTATTTCATCTATCATATAGGCAAAGACTATATCTATATTTATACATTATACTACTAAAGTTAAATGTCTATTTGATGGTCAAGATATGATAGAGACATGATAGAATATGAGTCTGGATAAAGACATGATATGATATGAACATGATAAACATTAATCTTATCATGTGTTTGATGCGCCCAAGATAAGAAACATGATATCATTATAATTAAATAAAAAAATATTCTCATAATTAATTAAATATTGTAAAAATGACATGTAATTAATTATAATAACAAATACATCATATCGTTATTTTAAAAAATGACAACATTTTAAAAATAAAAGAATATCAAAATAATAAATAAGGAATAATTTTCTAATCTTATTAGGATAGTTTCTAACCCAACATATACTCAAGATAAACATTACTAGGATAGGAAAATGGTTATTTTATCCTATGTCTTTGGTGCATCAAACATGAGATTTAAGCAGAATATGATTAATATATCATATCTTGTCACCCTATCCTGATCATCAAGCGGACCCTAATTTTCTAAAACCACTCTATACATGTGATTTAATTATATTAAATAATAATCTAGTTATCGAGTTTAAGTAATTAACTAGTATGGATACCCGTGCCAAGCACGGGCTAGAATTTCGTCAAATTTAAAATATTGGGTGAAGATGTGGTATCATGCTCATTTGTGTTGTTGCTCTCTGTCCAATGAGTCGATCAACATCAGTGTTGGCTCTCCCGTAAGACCCAACAACAATATCATAGATCGGTTCAACTTTGTGGGGGAAACATGAGTAGTTCCTGGTGGTAGATCTTAGATGCAAAGAGTCGCATACTTTAGGGAAAGATGTTAATGTGTCAAGTGTGAGTTTAAGTTCTACATTGGATGCAAGAGTAGATGTTGAACAACATATAAATGATATGTCACATATACCTACTGCCTTAAGGTTTAGTGTGAAGAAGAGGTGTCAAACTCACTTGTGTGGTTTCTTTTAATCGAACGTGATGATCAAACTCAATGTAGGATCCCCCAGAACTCACAACAATATGATGGACTATTTTTTAAGTTTTTGTATGTCATTTGTTTAATTTTGGCTTAATTACAATTTTGGTCCTCTTATTTTCACTCACTCGCGGAAATTGTCCCTTCATTTCAAAATTACCCAGTTTTCGTCCCTGTTTCATATTTTTTAACTTAAAAATGGTGATATGTCATATTTAAATTTGAAACTTTTAGGGAGTTTTCAGGTACTTACATGAGTATTGATCATTCTACATCATCAGACTGTATGCCAGGTCATTTAAAATATGTCATATCATTGTTTTTGAGTCTAAAAATACATGTTTATTAGATATTTAAAAATATGTGGCATATTTTTGATTGAATCTAATTTTTTTGGTAAAATAATTGTCCAAAATCTCAAACTCCTTCAATAAACCCATAGATTTAACGACAACTCACACTATTTCTTATACCTTCACGAACAAACACACAATACTTAGGTTTTTTCCCTCATCTTCTCTCATGTTCAAATCTCTTTCTTGTATCCTTTTTTCTTCTAATCTCTTCTCTTTCTTCTCATGTGAGAAAGGAACATAAACCTCCCTCAATGAAACCATCACTAGCTAACCAACCTTTTTAAACATATTATGTCTTCATTTGATCTATGTCACATAATTATGGACACAGAGAGTTGAAAACTTGAATAAGTGATGTTAATGTGTCAAGTGTGAGTTAAAATTCTATATTGGATGGAAGAATAGATTTTGAACAACATATAAGTGAGATGACTCATATATCTACTGAGTTAAGGTTTTGGGTGAATATGTGATATCAATCTCACTTGTGTGGTGTCTTAGTCTAATGTTGTGATAAACCCCAAAATCTCCTAATTCTTCAACAAACCCGTAAAATTACCAGCAACTCACATTATTCCATATACTTTCACGGTCAAAGCACACACTCCTTTTTTTTCCTTACCATTTCTCTCATGTTAAAATTCCTTTTTTATTTTATTTCTTTTTCTGGTTTATTTTCTCTATACTCATGAAATAAAGGAATATAACCATCTCTTCATGAAACCACCACATACCCACCTTTTTTACCATGTAGTGCCTCAATATGACTTTATTTGGTTATGTCACCAGATTATTGATGTAGAGAGTCTCACATTTAGGAGAGAGAAGTTAATTTGTCTTATGTGAGTTAAAGTTCCGCATTGGATGCAAGAGTAGGTAGTCAGAAAAAATATAAGTGAGATGACACACATACCTAATGCCTTAAGGTTTTGGATGAAGATATGGTGTTAGTCTCACGTTTATGGGTGTTTTTACCCGAACGTGATTATCCAACTCAGTTTAGGCTCCCATGGAAGTCACAACATTATGACGAACTGTTTTGTTTGTTTTGGATGTCATTTGTTTAAATTTTGGCTTAAATGCATGTTTGGTCCCTTACGTTTATTTTAGGTTTCAATTTGGTCCCATATGTTTTAAAAGTTTCACGTTGGTCCAAAACGTTAAAAACGTTGGAGTAAGTTCGTCCCTTCTGTTAGTTCAACGTTATAACTGGACACCTGGCAAACAGCATGCATACGTGGCATACACCTAGGCGTCCATTTAATTAAAAAAATAAATCTAAAAAGCCACTTAATATTATCATTTAACATTTTTTTAAAAAAAGGAAATTGAAACCTAAAAATATAAAAGGAAATTGCAGAATAATGAATTGGGAAAATCAAAAGGGATTAGGGTTACGAGATAGAGAAAACGATGGAGATAATGAACCATTGACCGGAGAAGACGGGCTGCGTGCGACGGCGAGTTTGCAGAAGCGTGTGACGACGAGCGAATAATCAAAAGCGTGCGACGACGAGTTATCAGAAGTGTTCGACGATGAGTTCTCATAAGGTTGCTACGCCGAGTTCTCGTGACGGCAAAATCAGGTATGTAAGGGTTGAGACGACGAGTTACCATTGATCTGTTTTTATGTTGGGTGTTGCGGCCTGTTTTATGGTTGTTGGTATAGCTGATGTATGTTAGGTTATTGTTTTTGATGTCTGAACAACATTATTGTGTTAAAATGCTAACCTTATATGCCATTCTGTTGGAATTTGTTCTATTGTTCTATCCTTATATTGTTTCTATTGGTGATTAGTTTAAGATGTTTGAGTTGGTTAGTTTTTGTTTGTTTAATTGTTGTGGACCTTAAAGCTTTGAAAACTAGTGCAGTGGACCCAAAATCTATGACTCAAATGTTTATTTATTATGGGTTGATTAAATTAGTGTTTGTGGTTCATGTGTTGTATGTTTGTGGTCCCTTCATGTTAGATGTTGTTTATTATAGGTTGTATGTTTGTGGTCCCTTCATGTTAGATGTTGTTTATATAGGTTGTATATTTGTGGTCCCTTTATGTTGTTTTGTCTGACATAGGTTTGTTTGATACAGGTAATGGAAGAATATTTTGAATGTGTCTTTCATTATGGGGGCTATTTTAGTAATAAGGAAAAATTGGAATATGCGGGAACATAATCTACTTGGGAATGTGACCCTGAAAGATGGTCTTACTGGGAGGTCATAGGAATTTTAGAAGAGAAAGGTGTCAAAAAGGCTCATATCATTGACATGTGGTATAATGACCCTGAAGAAGAGTTAGGATTTGGCCTTAAGAGATTAACTGATGATAGAGGCACAACTGAAATGAGTGAGATTGCCAAAGTACATGGAATAGTTCATGTATATGTTGATAATGGACCTGGTTATGTTATAGGGTCTGGTAACTTTCAGGAAGAAGTTGTAGACAATGAGGTGATTGGTGAGATAAATATCCATATTGTAGGTGAAGATAATGATGTACACAGTGAAATATTTGGTGTAGGTACCTGGGCAAGCAATGATGACAATTGTAGTCAGGATAGTGCTAGGGATATAAGGTTTGAGGACTCTGAAGAAGTAAGTGGTGATGATGATGATGATGATGGATTTGGAAATGATAATGTTGCACAAGAACCACAACCCCTAGCCCTGGCAGCTGCAATACCTGGCTTTAGGGTACAAAACTCAACAAGTACTGTGCAAGGAAAGAGAATCAAACCCAAGAAAAAGAAAGGTAGACCTAGGAGGAAGGATCTTGTTAAAGAACCAATGCATGAGAACCATAGTGATGAGTCCTCTGATTACTCTTTGTATGATGGAAAAGCAGTTGAAAGGAAAGTAAGGCAGGTTAAGGAGAATAGAGGGTTGAGTGATGATGGGTATAGTACTGAGATTCTGGAGAGTGGTGGTGACAGCTCTGAAGAGGATGGTATTATGTCAAGGGCCAAGTTTCCTACATTTGAAATGCCAAAAAAATTGGTTGATTATAAATGGGAAGTTGGTACTTATTTTGTGACAAAGGAAGCATTTAGAGAGGCAATGATAACATATGTTGTGCACTCAGGTAAGAACCTCAAGTTTGTTAAAAATGATAAGCGTAGGATGAGGGTTAAATGTCTTGGTGAGTCTTGTGATTGGGAGGCATACTGTGGTAAGATACCAAGTGAAGACACATGGCAGTTAAGGAAGGTAAGTGATGACCATACTTGTGGTAGGGAATTCAGGATAAACTTGCTAAGTTCAAGATGGTTGAGTGGTAAACTACATTCAACTTTGAGGGAAAGTCCAAACATCAGGGTTGGTGATATACAAGATAAAACACAAAAGAAATGGAATGCAGGTATAACAAAGTGCATGGCTTATAGAGCAAGGGAAAAAGCAAAAGACTTAGTAGATGGTTCATTTAGGGAACAATATACCAGATTATATGACTATGCTAATGAGCTATTAAGGTCAAATCCTGAGTCAACTGTGAAAATTTCTACTACTGAGTTTACACCTACTGAAGAAGATTTGCAAACACCTGGTAGGCCTCTTTGTCCCTACTTCCAAAGAATGTATGTTTGCTATAAAGCTTGCAAAGAAAGTTTCCTTACATGTAGGCCTATAATTGGTTTGGATGGGTATTTCTTAAAGGGGTATTTTGGTGGACAAATATTAGCAGCCGTTGGGAGAGATCCCAATGATCAAATGCTCCCAATAACATTTGCAGTTGTTGAGGGAGAAACAAAAGAATCATGGACATGGTTTCTGAAGCTGTTGATTAATGATCTAGGTGGTCCAGCTTGTTGTAGTACTTACACGTTCATAAGTGACCAACAGAAGGTGATGTTTTCTTTTCATAATTGTTAGCTAATTAAATATTTCACTTAGTTATTTAATATTTTTTGAATTCTTGGTTATTAAAAATTTATGAATTCTTGTTATGTTTAACAGGGATTGTTACCAGCAATTGATGAACTATTACCAGGGGTAGACCAAAGATTCTGCGTAAGGCATTTGTATAACAACTTTAGAAAACACTTTCCTGGAAAAAATTTGAAACTGATGATGTGGAAGGCTGCTAAGGCTTCATATCCACAGGCTTGGGAAAGGGAAATGAAGGAGATTAAGAAGGTCAATCTGGAAGCATACAAATATCTTATAAAAATACCGCCTAGACACTGGAGCAGGTCATGGTTCAAACCAGGTCCCAAATGTGACACACTGTTAAATAACATGTCTGAAGCCTTTAATTTTGTCATTGTTATCCTAAGACAAAAACCAATAGTGAGTCTGATGGAAGATATAAGGGTTTATCTAATGGATAGGTGGCATAAAAATAGGGAAAAGATTGCATTGTATGAGGGGAGCATATTGCCTAAGATCAAAAAGAAGATAGCTAAATTAACTGGATATACAAATCAGTGGTTAGCAAGGTATGTAATAACTACTTTATATCCTGTACTGTCAGTGAGTACAATCTCTAGAAACTAGGGTTTCTGTGCTGTGTTTAGGTCGTGCCTTGGGAATGGTCCCAAGGTTACTATTTGTAGCCTCTCTTGGGCCTACCCGGTCATGGTTTTGGGCCCAAATTGTAAAGGGCCAAAACCATGACTAGGGCGTCCTCGTAAGTTGCTGAGGGCGCCCCCAGAGGGTGCCCTTTAGGAAGGTCTCATAGGGTTATTTATGAGTGTAAAGCGGGCCCTGCGCCCTCCTGGAGGGCGTCCAGCCTTGTTCCAAGGGCTCACACCCTTGTCTTTAGGATCTCCAGTCCTAGATCGTGAGATCTACGGTCCACAGCCCAACAAGCACGAGTCTTGGGACAAGGCGAAGTGATTAGACTATTAACGGGGGGATTTGCCTATGACTTTTTGCCCAGCAAGTGGGGCTTACTGATGACGAAGCTATATGAAAAAATTTTATGAGTACTAGCCCAACATGGATGCATGTCCAGTCATGGGTGCTCGCCCACGATGGGTGCTAGCCCAACATGGATGTTTAAACCTGCATGGGTATTAGCCCAACACGGATACTAGTCCAACATGGGTACTAGCCCAACACGGGGACTAGCCCAACATGGGTACTAGCTCCATGTTTCTGTTTTGAGTGCCTTAATGGGCACTAGCCCTTCGAGAGTATGGGCGCTAGCCCAACGAGAGTATTTATATTAGCCCAACAAGCACGAGTCTTGGTACAAGGCGAAGTGATTAAGCTGCATGTAGAAACGAATCCTTTAAGTAGGGTAGCTCGCAGCGCCCGTTAAACTACGTGTTGAGGACGCCTCTTAATGAGATCCGACGGCTGACGTGAGGCGACCGTTCGCTCTCGCTGACGTGTTCGAATCGCAACGGTTCTCAGAAATCGTGTTAAATTAGGTGACGTCATCTGCGCGTTTTCCCAGGCTTTTTACTTTAAACTGAAACGGATCTACTTTTTGCACCTATTTTCAGATTCCTTTTATCCTTTCCCCCTCTTTTACCTCCGTCTTTCTCTTCTAAATCGTTTTTCATTGTTCAAGCGGTTACAGTCTTTGTGGATCCCTGCGCTTGCTATTTACGAATCGTTCGGAGTCCTCGTTCGCTTCTCAAGCCCTCCATTTATCTAGATCCAGGTAACCTTACTCGATCTCGCTCTTTTTTTATTTTAAATCAGTAGTATGGTGGTAATTAGAGAGTGCGATGAGGCGGGTAGGGAGCTATCCCCAACTAATTCGGAGGAGAGGTGTAGGTTGTGGAGGGAAAGTGTTAGGCATGCGAAGTGCTCAGATGGAACCATTGATTGGGTGGTGTTTGATAAGGCCTACTACAGCCACTCCCTTTTGACGGAGTCTCCGAGTGATTTGGACAAGGGTGAAGGAGGGAGTATTAGTGGGAATTCATCTGACTCTATTATTCATTCTGTTCGCCCAGGTCCGTTCTGTAGGAAAGGAATTTGTTACATGGCGTCTTCTAGTGGTTCAGAACAAGAGAGTTTCGCCGACGAGGTGCTTCGTTCTGAGTCTGTGTACCTGGATCCCCAACGGGTGGCGTTTTTTCGGAGTAAGCTACACGTGTCCTCTACGGGTTTTGAGGAGGACATGGTTTTGGAACCTTGCCGCCCAGGCGAGAAAGTGTGCGGACAGAGGCCGAAGAGTGTGAAGAGTGAGATGTTTCACATGTACACCGCCATTTTTGAAGATTTGTGTGTGAAGTATCCCTTCACGCCCTTTGAAGTTGACATACTCAACTGTCTAAATGTTGCGCCTTCCCAGCTGCAGCCGAACAGCTGGGCTTTTATCCGCGCCTTTGAGATTCTATGTGAGGGGCTGGGCTTCCAGCCCTCAGTTGGATCCTTCTTCACCTTTTACGGCATGAAGGGGGTAGATAAGCAGTCTTGGGTGTCCGTTAGCGCGCATCCTGGTAAGAGGTTGTTCCCGCCCTACGCCTCTCATTACAAGAATTGGAGACAAACATTCCTCCGGGTCCGGGGACGAAAAGATTGTGATGCAGCTGCTGCATGGGTGGATGGTAAGCTGAGGTTTCCCACTTGTTGGACGAGTGCTCCGGCGTCCATCATGGGTTTTGACTATGAGAAGCTGGACGCATACGACCAGGGCGTCGTCTGTTTTTTGGACAAAATGTTGCCTATGAACATTCGGGAGTTATTGAATAGGGAAGGAGATGTAGATAGCTTAGACGAGTACCTACGTGAGTCAAATTCATTTAGTCATGCCTATATTTTACCTTTCTATTTTCTTGTCCTCTTAACTTTTCTGCTTTATTTTCTGTAGAGGACATGGCGCCCATGACTGCGGCGGAGAGGAAAAGGTACCTCGAAGAAATGAAGGCTAAAAAGGCTGCTGAGGGGACGGTGGCCACTGATCCCGCAGGACTTATTACCCGTAAGCCAAAGAGGAAAGCTGATCATCCGCCTGAGGGTCAAGCTGAGAGCCTCACGGCGGTTACGCGCGATAAGGCGTCGCCTGGGAAAGACCATAAAGGAAAGGCGGCAGCGGAGAAAAAAGGGAAGAATACGCCTTCTCCTTCCTTGATTGGCGCCATCAAAACCAGCAGGTCGGTGCCGTCTTTCTGGGATAAAGGCTTCGACTACGGCGCCTACGTGAAGGAGAGGCTGGTTTTTAATCCAGAAGACGCGGAGTCGGGGAACCAGGGCGTTGTGCCCTTTATGACAAAGGATATAGGGGTCCATTGTTTGCGGACTATAATTTTTTAGACTCGGTGGATTGGAAGTATGAGGAAGTGGTGCAGAATGAGGAGGCTCTCCAAGCTACGGCGAGGGCGTTGGAGAAAGAGGTGGAGGAAGCCAGGAATGCGAGGGAAAGGGAGATGCAAGAAGCCAGGGAGGCGATGAAGCTTGAATGTGACAAACGCCTCTCCGATCTGAAGGTTGGTTATGCCGCGGATCTTACTGGAAAGGACGGGGTTATTGCTAAGCTGCAATTTGACGTCGCGGCTGGATTAGAAAGGGAGGATCAGCTTAAGGCTGAGGTTTCTGAAGCGAAGGGAGAGCTGGCTCTGAACTTCGATGCTGGTTTTGAAAGAGCCAAGGCTCAAGTTGCCGTACTCCATCCTGGCGTTGATATTTCCGCCCTTGACCCTTTTAAAATCATTGTAGATGGCGTCCTAGTGGACGAACCCTGATTTTGTTTGTTGTAATTTGGTTTCCTTTTTTAAACTCAGTACTCTTCTCGAATTTGTATTAATGATGTATCATTCTCTTTTAAGCTTCTCGTTTTTCTTCGAATTTATGTATTTCGGAAGGCCTCTCCTGGGTGGTGACCACGTTCGTTTCATAATATTGTTGACAGTTGTAGGTTTGTTTCTCTTTGCGCTTGATGCTTTAGGGTCCCTTTTTAAGGGGTTCCTTTTATCGCTTGAACGAGGATCTTGTTTTCGGCTCGCGACGTCTTAGAGCCCTCTTTGGGGTTAAGGAATTAGGCGGCGATCTTATTTTCATCTCGCGAAGTCTTAGAGCCCTCTTTGGGGTTAAGGAATTAGGCGGCGATCTTATTTTCGTCTCGCGACGTCTTAGAGCCCTCTTTGGGGTTAAGGAATTAGGCGGCGATCTTATTTTCGTCTCGCGACGTCTTAGAGCCATCTTTGGGGTTAAGGAATTAGGCGGCGATCTTATTTTCGTCTCGCGACGTCTTAGAGCCCTCTTTGGGGTTAAGGAATTAGGCGGCGATCTCATTTTAAGCTCACGACGTCTTAGAGCCCTGTCTTTTAGGGTTAAGGAATTAGGTGGCAACCCCATTGGGGTTAACGGATCATACGGCGAGCTCATTTAAGATTCGGCATTGGCGATCTGCTACATGCAACGAAAGTAAGATAAACAAGCAATATATATATAATATCACAATAAACCGGGGCCTCATTAAAAACCCCCATTACTGCGGGGGGAAAAGAGTGCCCCTTACTCCTTTACTACATAGCTGTACAAAGACGTCGAAATATATAAGATAAAGACGGTAGAAATTAAAATGGCTTTGTCTTCCCTCTAGCTCGCCTTTGAGTTGTTGTGGCGAGTTCCTTCCTGCATTGTGCTCAACTTTTTCATCGTACCGCGGTTGGCTAGTTCTGCCTGTAGTATCAACAAAGGAGTACTCGTTTCCTCAACCTTCTTGATTTCATCGGATTCCGCCTCTTCTTCCCCAGTATTGACAATTGGATTGGCTGGCTTTGAATGGAGTATCAAGAAAGGAGTACTTATTTCCTCAACCTTCTTGATCTCGCTGTATTCCACATCTTCCTCAGCATTGACACTTGAATTGGCTGGCTTCGAATGGAGTATCAAGAAAGGAGTACTTTTTTCCTCAACCTTCTTGATCTCCTCGGATTCCGCATCTTCTTCCTCAACATTGACAATTGGATTGGTTGGCTTCGAATGGAGTATCAAGAAAGGAGTACTTATTTCCTCAACCTTCTTGATCTCCTCAATATGAATCTCTTCTTCTAGGTTTGCGACAATGAAGTTCACTCGGTGTGCTTTTATGTTACTGTTTCCTTTCTTCTCTTTTTGTAGCTTCAAACAGTTGTGGTAACATTCTCGGGCCACTTTCTGGTCTGCTCTGATGGTACCAACCCGCCCCTCATCCAGCGGATATTTCATAATGAGGAATTTGGTGGAAAGGTAGGCGTCGAGGGCGTTAAAGGCCGGGCGGCCTATGATGACGTTGTAGGAGCAGGGCGAGTTGACTACCAAATACCTAATCCTGATGGTTTTGGCGTTGTTACCCGTACCGAATGTTGTTTTCAGTGTGATGTATCCCCGGACGTGCACATGCTCCCCTGTAAAGCCGGCCAGTATTCCTTTGAAAGGCTGCAACTGGTCCTCGTCTAGTCCCATTTTCTCGAAAGCAGAATAATAGAGAATGTCTGCAGAGCTGCCGGGATCAATCAACACCCTCTTGACATCCCAGTTGAAGATTTGCACAGTGATGACCGTGGGATCATCATCGTGGGGGATCACTCCTCTGCGGTCTTCACTTGAGAAAGTGATATCCATTTGGCGTTCTGGTTCCTTCTTGGCGTGGTCATCAAGCAACATTACTTGCCTCTCATATTTCTTCCGGGAGGTGCTGGACTCTCCTCCTCCTGCAAAGCCGCCAGATATGGTGTTCAAGGTGTGGCGTTCACCTTCTTTCGCCACATCTTTCTCCCTCTGGGGGTCTTCGGGAGGACGCATGTTTCCCTCTCTACCTTCCTTCACATATCCTCTTAATCTGCCGTTCTGAATCAACTTCTCTATCTCTCTTTTCAGATGTATGCAATCGTCTGTGGTATGTCCTTTGATGCGGTGATATTTACACCAGGCTTCTTTATCGTTCCCCATGATGGTTCCTCTCGGTGGTTGAGGTTCAGGAATGATTCTAGAATGGTAAACATCCCTCCAGATTTGTTCACGGCGAGTGTTGAGGGCCGTGAAGGATTCTGGGAGGGGGGCGCGCCTATCCTGAACGTGGCGTTTGTACGGCGCTCTGTCTCTGTTGCTGGGTGGGTAATAATTGCGGCGATGATCATATCCGTAGGGAGCACGCTCCCTGGAATCCCTTGCTTTCTTTTCGGCATTACTTTCTTCTCCCTTTATATAACACTCTGCCCTAGATATGATTTCTTCCATGGAATCAGCTGGTTTCTGTGCCAACGACTCGTTGAATTGGCCAGCGCGGAGGCCATTCTGGAAGGCTCCCACAAACAACTCCTGGTTTGGGTTAATGACTTTGATGGTGGCGTCGTTGTAGCGTGCGAGATACTCGCGGAGAGGCTCGTTGGGTCCTTGACGAACGTTGAAAAGGCTGGTAGACGAGACCTTACGGTGGCGGCTTGCTGAGAACTGGTGCGTCAACTTGCGTGTCATATCCTGGTAGCTGACGATGGAAAACCGAGGCAGGTTCATATACCACCTGAGGGCGGCGTCTTTGAGGGTCCCTGCTAACAACTTGCACTTGAGAGAATCGGTTGCGCCGATGATGGCCATTTGAGTGTTGAAGGCGGTCACGTGTTCCACTGGGTCGCTTTTTCCATCGAAGGACGAAAGAGAGGGTGGCTTGAAATTTTCTGGAACTGGCGCGTTCCAAATTTCGGCGGAAAGTGGCTGAGGATCGGGATCGACCGATTCATCTTGTTGAGATTCGTTTCCTTCGGCGTGCTGCTGCTGTTGGATGGTTTCCATGGTTGCTTGCAAGGCTTCGTTGTGGTCACGAAGCTGCTGGATCTGTTGTTGTAGGGCTTCTAGGGCTGCTGGGTCCGCCATCGACGGCGGCGATGGTGGTCATTTTGGGTCGGTTCTGAAGGTTTAGGACTGGTGACGGAAGGTTAACAGTCAGGATTGCGAATCTCAGGGGGGGAATTGATGTTCTGAACAAGGAATGGGTTGAATGGCGCTAGAAGGAGGGGGCGAATGTTTGGTGCAAGTTAGGGGTAGATTTAGGGGTGAACCGCGGCGGATTCGAAGGCTCTAATGTTGCTCCTAAGAAATATGGTGGATTCACGGCGTTCTGATGACTTTCAGGGGGCCGTGGATCGACTATTTTTCTTTCGGAGACGGTGGCTAGGTCAGTTTTATCGTAGCCCCACGGTGGGCGCCAACTGTACTGTCAGTGAGTACAATCTCTCAAAACTAGGGTTTATGTGCTGTGTTTAGGTCGTACCTTGGGAATGGTCCCAAGGTTACTATTTGTAGCCTCTCTTGGGCCTACCCGGTCATGGTTTTGGGCCCAAATTGTAAAGGGCCAAAACCATGACTAGGGCGCCCTCGTAAGTTGCTGAGGGCGCCCCCAGAGGGTGCCCTTTAGGAAGGTCTCCTAGGGTTATTTATGAGTGTAAAGCGGGCCCTGTGCCCTCTTGGAGGGCGTCCAGCCTTGTTCCAAGGGCTCACACCCTTGTCTTTAGGATCTCCAGTCCTAGATCGTGAGATCTACGGTCCATATCCTAATTCACTATGATATATGCAATTTATATTCTGATTGACTGTGATATCTGATTAACTTTATATGTATAAAAATGTTATTGTAGGCCTTGTAGTGAATGTCACTATGAAGTAAGACACCTTACAATGATAGGTGATAAATTTGTAGTCAATTTACAAACAAGAGAATGTAGTTGTAGAAAATGGATGTTGACTGGTCTCCCATGCATTCATGCAATTACAAGTATGCAAAAGAAGGGTGTCAAGGTTGAAGATTTTGTACCAGACTACTACATGAAGGAAACATATCAGAACTGCTACAAGCATATTATTTACCCTGCAAATGGTCAGTCTGTGTGGGCAGTGACTGGATATAATGACTTGTAGCCACCACCCATTAGGAGACAACCTGGAAGGCCAAAGAAAAAAAAGTAATAGAGAGGCAGGTGAATTACTCAAAGAAAATGGAGGGTTGAATAAAAAAGGATTGAAACAGAAATGTAGGAGGTGTAACCAACCTGGGCACAACAAAGCTACTTGTAAACTACCTCCTCCGCCACCTCCACAACCACAACCTTCACAACCAGCTACTCAACCACAACCTTCACAACCACCTACTCAACCACCACCTTTACAACAACCAACTCAACCAGCTACTCAACCACCACCTTCACAACCAGCTACTCAACCACCACCTATCACTAGAAAATCTGTTAATAAGAGAAATAGGCCAGAACTGTTACCTCAGCCAACACCTGTATTAAGGAGGTCTCCAATCAAGAGAAATAGAGCAGAGACTCAAAATAACCCACCAACTGTTCAAACACCAGCTGTCTTAAGGAGATCTCCAATCAAAAGAGGCGTGAAAGGAAACCAGGTCCCACCAAAGGCAACACCAACTATCCCTTTTAAACCACCAAGAGTTGCACCCAAGGTCTCACCAAATGCATCAACAAAGGCACCACCAAAGGCAGCACCATCGAAAGTTTAAAGTTTTTATGCTTTTTGGATTAGGTTATATTTTGAAGAGCATCTTTTGTTATGCATCTTGTAATGCACCTTTTTTAATGCATATTGTAATGCATCTTTTGTGTTTGGACATGTTTAATGCCAACATATTTTATTATGCCTCTTTGTTATGCACCTTTTGGGTTTCAAAGTGCTTAATGCAAACTGCTTTTGTAATGCATACTGCTTGAATTTTTGCCACTTAAATTGCTGATATATGCAATGCATACTGTTTGACAAGAGTGGAGTTTATTTGTAAACCAGATGTCAAAATTTCATATATGTAATTCTACTACCAAAAATCTCTACATGAACTAAACCCTTACATTTTTTACTACCTATATAGGCATTCCTTTACAATTCATATCCTTACATTGAAATTCATATCTTACAATTAAAATAACTAAAATCACCACAATACATTGAAATTCATGTCTTACAATTCATATGTTACATTGTTAATCACCACAATACAAAATGACTAAAATCCAAAGATTGAAATTAGCACTACAATCAAGTTGCAATTAGCATACAACAATCAGTTTGCAATCAACATTACAATTAATCCAACACATACAAAACATCCTACACATGAGATTTTCATAATTCTTTTAGTAATCAACATTTCTTCCTTCATCTTGTTAATCTTCTTCCTTTGTCTAGCAATTTTAATGTCCTTTTCATGGAGTTTCAGTTCAACTTCCTTCATCTTTGCATCCTTATCATCAAGTAATAACTCAATTTCCACAATCTTTGAGTCCAAATCTTCCAATGTTGTCTCTTTTTCAACCTCACAATTAATATCAACCTCATCAAACCAAATGAAGAAATTACAGCCAACATCATGAATTCCCTGCATTATAATTACCATGATAAGGGAAATTATAAGGGAAATTCGACATACCTTATAAGGGAAATTCGAAAATTTCTAAAACATAAATTAGACATACCTTATAATTCTTGCATCCGCAAAATTTTCTCCCAAAATTTTCTGTTGTTTTTGCAGCGCGAAGAACACACAGATTTGAATTTTTGCATCTGCAGGTGGGAGTTAACATAACCAAACGATTTCCAATCACATTCACATCTTTGGAGTTCGATATGGAAGAACGGAGAAGATGACGATACGAGCTTAAGGAGACATTGCTTGCAGAGTTCGAATTGGACGCCATTGATGAGTTCCCACTGCCCACTGTTCGAATTTGGGGATGAAGAAGCTAGAAACCTAATTTCAGATTTCCCCCAATCCCAATTCCAGATTTTCCTTTTATATTTTTAGGTTTCAATTTCCTTTTTTTTAAAAAAATGTTAAATGATAATATTAAGTGGCTTTTTAGATTTATTTTTTAATTAAATGGACGCCTAGGTGTATGCCACGTATGCACGCCGTTTACCAGGTGTCCAGTTATAACGTTGAACTAACAGAAGGGACGAACTTACTCCAACGTTTTTAACGTTTTGGACCAACGTGAAACTTTTAAAACATATGGGACCAAATTGAAACCTAAAATAAACGTAAGGGACCAAACATGCATTTAAGCCTTAAATTTTTTATCTAAAATTTTAGTCTTTGGATGTCATCAAACATGAGATTTAAGCAAAATATGATTAGTATATCATATCATGTCTCCCTATCCTGACAATCAAACGGACCATAATTTTCTAAAGCCACTCTATACCCGTGACTTAATTATATTAAATAATAATCTAATTATTGAGTTTAAGTAATTAATATCATTTAAAGTGATTAAGATCTTTTAAAAATGAATTGTTTAGGAGAACTTGAGTTTCATTCTTATTTTTAGATTTTACTTATCTTCCGACCCAATTTTGAATTGGACCCTTTTCCCCCGAAAAGGACACAAAAAAAAAGAGAATAAATTTAATAATATATATATATATGTGTGTGTGTGAATTGTTCAACGAATTAAAAGGAAGAAATTTTAAAACATATTTTCAATTATAATTGTTTAACGAATTTTTTCATGGTGAAATTGCACATTTGGTCTCCTAAATAATTTATGAGTTTCGTTTTGGTTCCCTAATTATTAAAAGTTTCGTTTTGGTCCCTCAAATATGCTTACGTCAGTCAATTTGGTCTCACACTGTTAGTTTTAACCCAAAATTTCTTAGGTGGACCAACATCGTAAGGGACTCACCGTAGACTTTATTAATTTATTTAATTTTAACCCTTTGATCATTTTGAAATAAAATAAACTCTTGGATTATGTAAGGGCATTGAATCTAATAATGAACCATCACCACATAATTTTTCTTTCCTTTTCAATCTTAATCCATTATTCTCCCAAAACCAATAAATCCCTAAATTATTTAACCATTAACTTAGAAATTCGTAATTTCATAAACTCAAAAAGAAGTGGGGATTTATGAGTTTATGTATTTTGTAAGTTAAAGATCAAGTAATTTTGAGATTTATGAGTTTTGAGAGAAAAAGAGATGAAGATTGAAAAATGAATTTGAGTTTTTTTTTTTTTTTAGGTTTGAATGTGTATGAAGATGGATGAAGGTGATGAATATGAAACAGAAATAGAAGGAAAAAAGATTGAGAAATGGAAAGAAAAATCTTGTGTTGGTGGTTCACTATTAGATACAATGGTCTTGCATGATCCAAGAGTTTATTTTATTTCAAAATGATCAAATGGTTAAAATTAAATAAATTAATAGTCGCAAGAACGAGGTTTGAATTGTGACCCTTTTAAAATTTAATCTTACACTTTAAAAATACTTCTTAATAGGGGTGGGAATAGGTCGGGCCGCCCGCCAAGGGCCCAGCCTACTTAAAGTCCGACTCGGCCTAACTCGTTTATTAAATAGGTTAGGCTCAAGCTTTTTAAAAAGCTCATTAATTCAAATAGGTCATGTTAAAGCTTATAAAAAAGCCTATCAGGCCGGCCTCATATATGTGTAATTATATACTACATTATATATATGTGTAATCATATTAACTTACTCATATGGATACATAAAAATTGGCATCATTAAATATAAGCAAATAAAATCCTCAGCGAGCGCAATGTAAATATTTAACAGATTTTTTACATATAAAAGATAGAAATATTAAATAGAAACATTACATTTATCCTGACAATTTTCATTTAATATCTTTAAATAGTTCATCTGATCCAAAAGAAAGGTTGAACCTAAAATAAATCACAATTCGGTTGATGACAAATGAAATATTGTTGTAGTTCATCGAATCTAGATAAATAATATCAATTTATATAAAAGAATAATACTTAATATATAAAAAATCAAATGAATGAATTCATATTGGTTTTTTTAGAAAGATTTATTGTTTCATATATATATATATATATATATAAATTATTATTTTTTACTAAAGCTGGATTATAAGACATTGCAAAAAAAAAAATTTGCTCACTAATATCAAGTGGTTTGAAAACGTGATTTGCTGGTTCGATTTCCAGCAATGTCATTTTAAATTACCCACAAGTTTTCAAAGGCAAGCTAAAAAAAACCATATTTTATTCATGGCACAAATTAAGTATATGACTGAGGTATCACAAACAATCAAGCATATGATTGAGGACGATTGTGCTGACAATAGAATACCAGTTCCGATTGCAACCCGCAAGATCTTGGCGATACCAGTTCCACTTCCGAAGATCATAAGGTTTGGGACGCTGATTTCATCAAGGAAGTTAATGTGGTTATGCTATTCGAACTCATCCGGGCCGCAAACTATTTAAACATCAAGAGCCTTTTGGATCTTACATGTCAATTTGTAGCAAACATGATTATAATTTGAGAATGACTTTACTTCGGAGGAAGAGAAACAACTTCACCTAGAATACCAATGGGCTTTTGAATGATTATAATTTGCAGCTTATAATCTCAGTCAAGGATTATGTGGATTATATGTTATGCTTAGTTTTATTCATGGGAGAGTTGCAATATTTATGTTATGTTTCGTTCTTTCTTTGGTAGATTGTTATGTTTTGTTTTATTCAGTAAAGAACTCATGCAATGTAGATTGATATATTTTTTTGTACTTTTTTTTTCTGGTTTATATCTGTTTTTCTTTCGGTATATATGCTTAGATTTATATATATTGGTCATCAATGAAACAAAATTAATGTATTTTTTATCACATTTGAAATTTATTTAAATCCAACCAAATAAATTTATATAGACAATGATAAAGATAAACTATATTAAACAAAGGTATGGACCTCCGATCATAAAGAGATCCATGAGAATAAACTTTTGGAATAAAAACTTAAACAATATTACTGATTGAATCATCAAAAAATACCTTTATCAATATAACTACAACAATCCTTTTGAATAATTGGACCATAAAGATTCCAAAATTTGTAGTAAAGCCTGTAACATAGTCCATCAAGACCTGGTTTTTTATGGACTTGATTGATCTAAAGAAAATTACTATTCCTCCACCGTGATAGATAGCAACATATGACTGTTAGATAAATATGAACTAAAAGTGCATCAATAATTGTTGGAAAAATGTAGTACGAGAACTAGAAAAAATTAAATTAGATAAAGAAGTTAGTTCATTCTAGATAAAGCTAATTAGTGTCTCAGTAACTCGAAAGCTCGTAGCCTTTCGATGGCAGGTCGTCTCACACTCCTCAAGTCAGTGTTACATGCACTACCTTGTTATGTTTTGCAATCCGCTATTGTTCCAAAAAAAGATTTGTGATTCATTAGATAAAAAATGCAAGAGCTTCTTATGGGGTGACAAATGTGATAAACGTAAAATGCATCATCTTGTTAGCTGGGAAAACATTTGTCAACCTAAGGTGAATGGTGGATTGGGTCTTTTGAAAGTTGGTTGGCGTTTGTGTGAGTGTAAATATTATTTATGGACTCAGGTCGTTCGATCTAGATACAAGTGTGGCTTGTTGAAAATTTAGGTCTTAATAAAACAGAATTCATAAAACATGTTCAACCATTATAAATCAATAGTGGAAGCAATCAAAACATTGAACATGATTATGATCGGATCTACAACATGTTTGATTTATTAAGGATACGAATTAGGGATTAGGAATACCTGGATGAAGCTTTGATGACAGCTCTCTCATCAACAATGATAACCAAAGAAGGAGATGATCTGAAACACACAACATAGGGTTAGCGGCGGCTGATTTGGTTCTTCCTCAACCGGTACCTTTATGCCTCAAGTTCTCTTCAGATTGGGAGAAGAGAGAGTTTTTGCTGTGTACGGTGTATTGGGGACCATAGCCTCTTTTATATTGGATGACCATTAGGGTTTCCCATTATTCCGTTAATGGGTCATCCGGATATCCACCCATATTGCGTCCATATCAATTAATTAATTAATTATCTAAATAGAAATCTAATTAGCCTTATTACTTAAATTGATCACTAATCAATTAAAGCTCCAAATTGATAAATAGCTAATATAATTATTACTACGATATTTGCCCACATAATGATATCGGAATATAATTAAATAATAAAATATTCCAACAATCTCCCACTTGAGCTACATATCTTAATAATTATACCAGAATTCTTTAGGCACGCGTTTGAATGCTATTTATCTTTAGATTTCAACTTTACAATCTGGTCCACCTCATACATTAATAATGGGACCACCGCGGCTGTCGTCACTGACGTATAATGTGACGGAACCCCGACGACCACCATATCAATGCACTTGATGACATAGATCGATATGGATGAGTGGCATGTAAATTTCACGTGATGTGATCTCTAAATCATGTTTATTTCCAACTGGTCCAACTAAAAACTTTAGTGAGATCAAACTGAAGTTTGCAAATTCAATATTTGCACAAAATGATACAGAAATGGTTATAACCAAAACAACCTCATAAACTTTATTTCTGCAGAAAATCATAACACAAAGTCTGTATCAATATCAAAACAAAAGTATAGAACATATAATAAAAGAGACTCCCACTAATCTAAGACATCCTTAATGACAACAACCATATGAAAGACCTTATATGTCATGTCTTTGATTAGTGAGTCGGCTAGCATTAAAGTCCATCTTTATATGTTCTATTAAATTCAACAATAATCTATAAGGTAATGAACTCTATAAAACTTGTTGTTGAATAACTTTATGACTGAATTATGTCACTATATATAACTTAAGTGGTCTTTCAATACCTTTAACAATATGCAACCAAGTTCCTGAGTTAGAATGTGTATTATCTACTTACATCCAAAAGCCAGAGTCTGACACACAAATGATCTCCAAATTTTCAGATCCCTGTTGTGAGCATAATTTCTCTTTTGTTCTCTTTAAAAAATCCTTATGGTTGCATTTTCAAAAATTCAAACTTTGAATTGCTCAAATATCTGCCAAACAATCTTATTATATACGCTATTTCCAAATGCGTATAATAAAATCGTACATAAAAATCCTATATGCAAAGTGTAGGAAAATACTTAAATTTCTGAATTCATAAATTTCCTAATGGGCAACATTTGAGACTGAAAAATCTCTCTCGGTGATTGAGGTCATCCAAAAATTTATTAACTTTAATGTCAATTTATTTTCAAATTTACTGATATAACTCTTTTGTGATATCCGAATAATACCTTTAGAAGAATCTCTAAGTATTGAAATGTCTAATACAAAAGAGGTGTCCCCAAGATCTTTCATCACTAACTTTTGTTAGAGATTTCCTTGGTTTCACATTACTAACATATATCATAGTTGACTAAATAAAATAAAATTGACACATTAAAATAGGAATATAAATTTACTCCCACTGAGCTTACTAAATCCACAACTCTACTTAATATTATCTCAAAACCAAATGAGACAATTACTTTATGAGAATTTGTGGTAACACTAAAGAGACAAATTTCTTACCTTATAAGTGGATTTCACGACTTTGCAAATCATCTACTTTGTATCAATTGACACAAAAACTTTATTCTGTTGCACCATATTATATCATTAATGTCACCATTAAGAAACACTATATTGAATCCATCTTATGCAGCTCCAAAATTATAACAAGCAAACTAGTATCATGACTATCTTAATAGAGTCTTTTAAATAAAATAAATAGAATTTCTCTTTTCAGTCAATTCTTTATGATACTAGAAGCCCTAGTTCTTGAGGGTGTTGAGTTTGATCTATATGAATTAATTTCATAACTTGATTGAGAGGAAGAACAATAATGTCCCTATGAGGTTCCAAATATACTATACTAATAGTAACAATATGAATTGGTTTAGAACCAATTCTTCCTCGTTCAATTTTATTCCAATTCCATATCTCTCCCCCAAACTCAATATCCTCAAGAAAACTTAACAATTTATGTCTCAAACATTTCCTTAGGTTGTGGGACGAAAAACTTATAGTTTTCAAACCCTTAAACAATTATAGAATGTCACAAGTCATAACTGAATTGACTCTAATAACTAAACTTAAAAGACACATTGAATCATCATTTGAAAATAAAACTCAAAATATCTTGATTTAGTCAAGGAGAAATTAAAACAAAAATTAATTCAAATAATGATTCACCAAATTGTCTTTTAAATACAAAAGTAAGCTAACAACGACAATCTAAAATTAGTATAAAATGAATAAACAATCTTTGTCGACTTTGTCCATTCTAAATTGATATATCTTTCAACATCATTGGACATAAGTCAGCCAAGATTACCTTTCTTTATTTGCCCTTATCTTTTTGAGGTATTTTCCGAATGAACACTGTCGCGGTGATTTTTGGATATCAAGCTATTAGTTAGCGTTGACTCGCAATTTTAAGATTCACCACCGATCTTTTATTTTTCCGAGGAAAAGGGAGAAAGTTCGAAAACCCTATTTATTAGAGATCAAAGGTCCGGGGGTTGGTTACGCAAAGGGAAGGTATTAGCACCCTAAACGTCTATAGTACTCTATAGGAACCTCTTGCTTTTATTATCTTTATGCTAAATGATTATTTGTTTGTAAAATAAGTGCTTAAGTGTGAAAGGATTAAAGTGATGAAAAAGAAAGAAGAAAAAAGTTTTTGTTATTTTTATTGATTTGGAAAGACAAAGTCTTTTGCCTACGTACCCGAGCGGGATCAAAATCTCGTAGTTCGGGGTAAAAAGCTGAGTGATTGGTTTTGATTGATTTTAAAGTTTGAAAGAAAGTTTTGAGAAAGATAAGAGGCCGAAAGGCATAGAAGAATAAAAAGAGAAATGAGTTTGATTGATTTTAAATTGAAGAAAAATGTTTGGATTGATTAAAAGTTGATTGAAATTTGATTAAGAAAAGAAAAGGAAAGATTGATTTTTTTTGAAAATTTTGGTTATAAAAATGTTTTTTGGATTTTGACTTTTTGACTTTTTTTTTTGTGAAAATTTTGATTAGGTCCTAAGGTCCTGAGACTAAATTATGCTGAGATATCTAAACGCACCGGATCCCTCAACATGACGTTGGATCAAGTGAGGGTCCTTTTCCTCGGATACGGTCCAAAATTACGATATCGTCCTCGACATAAAGCATAAGAAAAATAAATGTGGTGTCGGTGCATATTCTCATTTATATTTTCATTTACATTGGACCTAGATACATTCTAATGGCAAGAAAATAAATGACAAAAATAATAAAATAAAATAAAAATTGTAATTGCATTAAAGTAAATATGCTAAAAAGAAATAAAAAAAAATGCATAAAATGTAAAACAATAAATAAATATGGTGCTTAAAGTAAATAAAAAAAAATAAAAATGCAAGGCATAAAATAAATATGATGCTGAAAATAAAATAAAAATGCAAGACAATAAAAATAAACATGATGCTAAAAGAAAATAAAAATGCAAGACAATAAAATAAATATGATGCGTAAAATAAAAGAAAATAAAGATGCAAGGCAAAAAATAAATATGGAGCTGAAAAATAAAATGCAAGACTGAATATTAAATATGGTGCTGGAAAATAAATAAAGGAAATAAAAAATGCAAGGCATAAAATTAAATATGATGCATAAAATAAAAGAAAATGGAAAATGCAAGACAAAAAAATAAATATGATGCAATAAAATAAAAAATAAAAAAAATGCATAGTACTGGAAATTAAAAGCAATAAATAAAATGCTTAAAATAAAAGAAATAAAAAAAATGCAAGAAATAAGAAATAATAAAAATAAAAGAATAGAGAAGAAGAAAGGGGGTGCAGAAATAATAAGGGGAGTGCAGAAAGTAAAAGAGTAGAAATCAGAAAAAGAAAAGGAAAGAGGAGAATGGGCCAAGTCCAAAAAGCTGAGTCCAGGGAGAACCGGTCTGGTTCGGTCCGGAAGAACCAGACCGGTTCAGCAGTCTACATAAGTCTAAACCTGGTTTTTTAATTCATTTTCATTACTCTTTCTCTTTCTTCTTTTCATCCTCTCATTTTCTCTCAGATTTTCCTCCTCTTCTCACTGTACCTCACGTCCACTCTTTTCTTTCATATCCTTTCCATTTTCCTTCAAATCCTCTCACGTCCTTTCTATTTTCTTTCACATCCTCACACGTCCTCTCTTCCTTTCTTCTTCTTCACATGAATCCGAAAAAAACTCAAAGAAAAAAACTAGATCTAGGTTCGTACATGAAAGAATCGTACCCTTTTGCGTGTTTGGCTTGGTTCGTGTTGTTGTGATCTTGCGAGGCTTTGATATGCTTGGTTCTGCAGATTTGCGTTTTTGTTGTTTTGTGATGTGATTTTCGATTTTGTGGTTATGGATTGTGCGATTCTGTTTTTGTGGTTTTGTGATTTGAGGTGTGATGGATTAGGTTCTGTTTTGTGATTTTTGTTGATTCTGGGTGGTGGTTTGTGGGTGGCTTGTGGTGGTTCAAGGGTTGAGGGAGTGGTGGCTCTGATTGGTACTGTTGATTGTACTGTGACTCTGTGTGGGTGTACTGACTCTGACCTCGTGAACAGTACCATTGATGCTATTTATAGTAAAATAATGGGCAAAACGAAAATGACAAAACTGCCCCTCTGGGCCTTGGACTGAAAAATGGACCAAAATGACTAAATTAAAACTGGTAGTAAAATTAAAATATTATGAATAATAAAAACGAAAATAAAGAAAATAAAAAAGGAAACACTAAAATAAAAAGAAAATAAAAAAAAAGTAAACCAAAAATAAAAAGAATAATAATAAATGATAAAACAAATAATAAAAAAAAAATAAAACGGTCGCCTTCGGAACAAAAAATGAGGTATTTTAAAATACCTCCCTGCCGAAATTCCGTCTGAAACGACGAAAATTTCCGGCCCAAAAGACGAGAGAAATGAAATAAAAACGGGTCAAAAATGGGGTATGACAGATGCCCCTATTTAAGTTTCTTCGTTACGGAGATTTAAAAGTGAAATTTTAAAATCGACGGGTCGAAGAGACTTAAATACAGAGTACACCATTTTTGACCAGTTTCAAATGCAAAATGTTATGAATGCAATGTTATGCATGTGATGCTATGCATGTAATATTGTGAATGCTCGCGATGCAAGTATGAATGCAAGACGACAAGGATGACTCGATTGGGGATAACAAAACAAAAGGATGCCCGAGTCTGTTAAAGGAAACGGGGTCCGACTCCACTGGGGGGATCATATGGTTTTACTGGGGATAAATGTCAGCTGTTCAGGTTGACGACGAACTACCACTGACGACAAAGGAACAAGGATTAATGCCAACTGTTCGGATTATTGCCGAACTGCCATTGACGACAAGAAATGAGATAGATGCCAACTGTCCGGGTTATTGCCGAACGGCCATTGACGAACAAGAAATAAAGGTAAATGTCAACTGTCCGGATTATTGCCGAACGGCCATTGACGAACAAGAAATAAAGATAAATGTCAACTGTCCGGATTATTGCCGAACGGCCATTGACGAACAAGAAATAAAGGTAAATGTCAACTGTCCGGATTATTGCCGAACTGTCATTGACGACCAGAAGTAAAGATGAATGTCAGCTGTTCGGGTTATTGCCGAACGAGTCAACTGACGACAGGAAACAAAAAGGATAAAATGCCAGCTGTTCGGGTTATTGCCGAACGAGTCAACTGACGACAGGAAACAAAAAGGATAAAATGCCAGCTGTTCGGGTTATTGCCGAACGAGTCAACTGACGACAGGAAACAAAAAGGATAAAATGCCAGCTGTTCGGGTTATTGCCGAACGAGTCAACTGACGACAATAAACAAAAAGGATAAAATGCCAGCTGTTCGGGTTATTGCCGAACGAGTCAACTGACGACAGGAAAACAAAAAGGATAAAATGCCAGCTGTTCGGGTTATTGCCGAACGAGTCAACTGACGACAGGAAACAAAAAGGATAAAATGCCAGCTGTTCGGGTTATTGCCGAACGAGTCAACTGACGACAGGAAACAAAAAGGATAAATGCCAGCTGTTCGGGTTATTGCCGAACGAGTCAACTGACGACAAGAAACAAAGGTAAATGCTGGATGAAATTTAGAAGCTGGATGAAATTTAAAAGCAGGATGAAATTTAAAAGCTGGATGAAACTTAAAAGCAGGATGAAATTTAAATGCTGGATGAAATTTAAAAGCTGGATGAAATTTAAAAGCAGGATGAAATTTAAAAGCTGGATGAAATTTTAAAAGCTGTATGAAATTTAAAAGCTGGATGAAATTTAAAAGCAGGATGAAATTTAAAAGCTGGATGAAATTTAAAAGCTGGATGAAATTTAAAAGCAGGATGAAATTTAAATGCTGGATGAAATTTAAAAGCTGGATGAAATTTAAAAGCAGGATGAAATTTAAAAGCAGGATGAAATTTAAAAGCAGGATGAAATTTAAAAGCAGGATGAAATTTAAAAGCTGGATGAAATTTAAATGCAGGATGAAATTTAAAAGCAGGATGAAATTTAAAAGCAGGATGAAATTTAAAAGCAGGATGAAATTTAAAAACAGGATGAAATTTAAAAAGCAGGATGAAATTTAAAAGCAGGATGAAAGATAAATGTCAGCTGTTCGGATTGTTGCCGAACTTGCCACTGACGACAAAAGACTGGATAAGACAATGCACACGCTGTTCGATAAGGAAATGCCGCTTGGCGAAAAGAGGATGACTTCTCAGGATGAAATACTGGGGATGACCTTGGGGAAAGAAGGGATAAAAATTATTCATGATTAAATGATATGGGAAGATATTCAAAGCAATATTCAGGGTGGTTAACGCAACCATGATGTTGTTTGTATGCATGAATGTGTATATGCATGAATGTATGAATGCATGTATGATTTATGTGCCTGTATGACTATACGAAGGATTAATTTGTGTGATAGTGTAATTGATGAATTTGATGAGACAAGATTGGATAAGATGGGGAGTGGACCGACGACGCAGTACAACCACTCGGCAATCTTCAATATGGATGATGCCACTGGGGGCGTATCAAGACAAAGACGGGGAGTAATCACTTCCTGGGGAAAATGGTTACAAATTATTCATGGTTGATTGAAATGAAAAGATAATTGAAGCAAGACTCATGATGGTTAATGCAGCCATGATGCATGATATTGTTTTTATTGTATATGCATGAATGTGTATATGCATGAATGTATGAATGCATGAATGACGACACGACTTGTATGACTGTATGGAGGATTGAATTATGTGACCGGATGACTGATTAACTTGCGATTGTATGAAGGATTGACTTGTATGATTGTATAACTGATGGACTTGATGAGACAAGGTTATGCAGATGAGAGGGAAAGTGACCCGACGTCGCATCACAAACATTCGGCAATCTTCAATGGGAATGATGCCACTGGGAAGATATCAAAATATTGACGGGGTAACGCCCGGCGTATGCAACACTGATGGGGGATAAACATTTCCTGGGGAGAGCGTGCCAATCCAAAAACCTGGTAGAAGAACTGGTGCTTCTATGGTCATGCTTATCTTTTGTTTTTTTTTTTTTGCTTTTCTTCTTTTTGAATCCCTAATTTTTGCCTGGACTGCCTTTTCAGGTTTTCAGTCCACCGGGAATATATTCTTTTGTATGCCCCTAATTTTTGCCTGGATCGCCCTTTCGGGTTTTCGATCCACCGGGACGCTCATTTTTGCCTAAGCCGCCCTTTCGGGTTTTCGACTTACCGAGCTCATTTCTTTTCTTTTTTCTTTTTTCATATATATATTTCTTTTTGTTCCTTTTTTTTTTGTATATATTTCTTTTTCTTTTTTTTTGTGTTAAGCAATTGACCATGTTCAGTACTGCAGAGTTTATCCGTTCTCAGGATAGCTGTTGACGCCCCCTTCACTTATTCATGAGTTCAAAGAAAATGTGTTTTGTTGTTTGTGCTTTTTCAAAAAGATATGAAAAAATATTTATGATTTTGTTTCAAACACTACCATCAAAAATAGAAGAAGTTTTTATAAACTGAATAAATGGGAATTCCAAATGAAAGGCAATAGGCTCAAATTTATTTAAAAGAGTGGCGACCCGCCAATGGCATGGCTCCACGGATCTTAAAAGTTTGGAAAATGGTAAATATAAGGGGAAGGTACATTGAACACAATAACCGCTATTCTCCCTGACAACTTTGAATTTCACTGTTTGGATGCTTTAGATTCAGAGTCTCTTTGACATTTAATATGCCCCAAGTGAGTAGAGATCAGACCAATGCAGTTACTTTGTCTTTTGATCCTTAACTTTTGCATAGGTCGCCCTTTCGGGTTTTCGACCTATCAGGATGATTATTTTCTGTTTTATGTCTCTAATTTTTGCCTGGACCGCCCTTTCGGGTTTTCGATCCACCGAGACGCTCTTTTTTGCCTAAGCCGCCCTTTCGGGTTTTCGACTTACCGAGCTGTTCTTTTATTTTTTTAGACAAAGTATTTCTTGACTGCATCAGCGTTCACAGGACGTGGAAGCTCATCACCATCCACGGTCGTAAGAGTCATTGCACCACTGGAGAAAGCTCTCTTGACGACATATGGGCCTTCGTAATTAGGCGTCCTCTTGCCCCTGGAATCAAGTTGGAAAGATTAGACTCTCTTGAGCACAAGATCTCCTTCCTGAAACACACGGGGATGAAGCTTCTTGTTAAAAGCTTGTTTCATCCTCTTTTGATATAACTGTTCATGGCATAAGGCCTTCATGCGTTTCTTTTCAAGTAAGTTCAACTGATCATATTTGTTTTGACATCATTCAGCCTCTGATAATTTGGCTTCCATTAGAACTTTCATACCGTATACCAAAGATAAAAGGGGTTGCCCCTGTTGAGGTACGCACTGAAGTACGATATCTGTGTAAAAGCATTCTGTAACATCTCAAGCACGTCCTTGTAGGTGGTTACCATCTTCTGCACCATCCTTTTGATATATTTTTCTTTGTTTTTTTTTGCTTTTGATTTTGATTTTTTTGCTTTTGTTTCTTTTTTGTTTGATTTTTTTTTGCTTTTGAGTTTTGCTCTTGCTATTATTTTTTGCTTTTTTTTTTTTGTGCAGCTTCGATGGCACCATTCACCTGGGATTCGATCAGGAGTACTGTAGTGCCTAAGTTAATCACTTCCAGTGCTTCTTCATGAGACTGAATGATGTTCTTTTCATATTCTAGTAACAGAGAGATCTTTTCGAGAATTCCTTCATCCTCTTCCTCTTCAGCTTCGTAAACAGGGAACTCAAAGTCGGGAGAGAGCATAGGGTTATAGTGTTCAACGGGTTTATTGATGTTCAGTCTCCATATGATCGATGATTGATTTTAGAAAATGAGTGAACAATGCAGATTTTTTTTGAAATTGATTGGAAATAAAAGTAAAAATGAAATATTTTTGGGTTTTTTGTGTTACCATTTTCCAGAAAAAGCAAAATATAAAAAAGACAAAGTCGAGGACAAAACGACTTTTTATTTAATGAAGGGAATGCATGAAGCAAAAAGCCCTAAAAGTTCACTTTCGTCTCGGGCGGAACGAAAAGATTTTTTTGAAAAGACAAGACAACAAAACACATTACTTGGACCAATGAGTAACTTGAGGGAATGTCAACAGTGACCTAATTGCGGTAAACTCTGCCATGTGTTTGCACGACCACATCTCTCTTCTGTTTGCACAAGTGTTGTAGGTGCGAGTCGGTTTGTAATGAATACGCCGGGCCACTTTCTTTGACGGTGGCAGATTAACCTTTTATTTGTGAACAAAGTGTAAGACTCGATTTGGAAACTATGAATGCAGTATGATGCATGATTATGCTTATGCAAAAAAAGAAAGTTTTGTTATCGAAGGACTTGTCGAAGTAATTGTAAACATCATAGTTTGAACGTTTCATTTAAAATATTACAAACAATCCCCTTTTTAGGAACGAGGCCAAGGGATATGCTCAGAAGTTCAACAGTAAAAATCTTGAAAAAGTCCCGATATTTCAAACTTGAGGATGCCGAATGATCTCCCATAACGAGTTCGAGAAAATCCTCTGGACTAGTCATTAAAGATCCTAGCTTCCTTAAGCTTGTCAAATCTGGGCTTTTGAAATTGTATTTCTGAGTGTTTCTCTTTGTGATGTTCATTCCTATGATGTTTACAATAAAACTTGTCTAAGTCCTTTGATACTTGATGACAAAAATGTTTATGAATGAATGCATGTATGTATGATTATGCTAAAGAGCGGAGAAAACATGGTGAGGTTAAGTCCATAGTGTTGGAGTCAAGGGTAAACACGCCATTTGGTAAGGACTATGGTTTCATATGTACCTGTATCACGGGTTCTACCAAGTTCCCAAAGTCCTCAACCCCTTCCAAATACCGTCGGGTTACGAGATTGACTCCCGATCCAATAATATTTGTAAGAAAGTCTCGTTTGAGTGTAGTATCGCGTATCAACTAATTCAAGATTACTCTTGGTTAGCCACCGCACTACGTCCTAAAAGGCCAAGATGGGTTAAAGGTAACTAAAGGTCCTCAACTTCATGGGTCACTTGAAAATATCAATGCCGAACACGACTTACTCATGCCAACATAGTAATACTTCCAAGATTCCTCCATTGAGTGGGGTTATCACATGTGTCACATCCGAAATTTACCCTCGGAAAGCCACTATGATTATACCACCGTCCTATCTTATGTTTCCCTCAAGTCCGGGTGTAGGACTTATCTCACCACTCACGTAAAAAGATAAACACTTAAGCATGTATTCTCAATTTACAAATAATAATAAAGCGTAAAGATAAAGAAAAGCAAGATAGGTTTAACCCACTTAGGATTTTGGTCCCCAGTGAAGTCGCCATTTTTCTGTCGCGGTGATTTTTGGATATCAAGCTATTAGTTAGCGTTGACTCGCAATTTTAAGATTCACCACCGATCTTTTATTTTTCCGAGGAAAAGGGAGAAAGTTCGAAAACCCTATTTATTAGAGATCAAAGGTCCGGGGGTTGGTTACGCAAAGGGAAGGTATTAGCACCCTAAACGTCTATAGTACTCTATAGGAACCTCTTGCTTTTATTATCTTTATGCTAAATGATTATTTGTTTGTAAAATAAGTGCTTAAGTGTGAAAGGATTAAAGTGATGAAAAAGAAAGAAGAAAAAAGTTTTTGTTATTTTTATTGATTTGGAAAGACAAAGTCTTTTGCCTACGTACCCGAGCGGGATCAAAATCTCGTAGTTCGGGGTAAAAAGCTGAGTGATTGGTTTTGATTGATTTTAAAGTTTGAAAGAAAGTTTTGAGAAAGATAAGAGGCCGAAAGGCATAGAAGAATAAAAAGAGAAATGAGTTTGATTGATTTTAAATTGAAGAAAAATGTTTGGATTGATTAAAAGTTGATTGAAATTTGATTAAGAAAAGAAAAGGAAAGATTGATTTTTTTTGAAAATTTTGGTTATAAAAATGTTTTTTGGATTTTGACTTTTTGACTTTTTTTTTTGTGAAAATTTTGATTAGGTCCTAAGGTCCTGAGACTAAATTATGCTGAGATATCTAAACGCACCGGATCCCTCAACATGACGTTGGATCAAGTGAGGGTCCTTTTCCTCGGATACGGTCCAAAATTACGATATCGTCCTCGACATAAAGCATAAGAAAAATAAATGTGGTGTCGGTGCATATTCTCATTTATATTTTCATTTACATTGGACCTAGATACATTCTAATGGCAAGAAAATAAATGACAAAAATAATAAAATAAAATAAAAATTGTAATTGCATTAAAGTAAATATGCTAAAAAGAAATAAAAAAAATGCATAAAATGTAAAACAATAAATAAATATGGTGCTTAAAGTAAATAAAAAAAAATAAAAATGCAAGGCATAAAATAAATATGATGCTGAAAATAAAATAAAAATGCAAGACAATAAAAATAAACATGATGCTAAAAGAAAATAAAAATGCAAGACAATAAAATAAATATGATGCGTAAAATAAAAGAAAATAAAGATGCAAGGCAAAAAATAAATATGGAGCTGAAAAATAAAATGCAAGACTGAATATTAAATATGGTGCTGGAAAATAAATAAAGGAAATAAAAAATGCAAGGCATAAAATTAAATATGATGCATAAAATAAAAGAAAATGGAAAATGCAAGACAAAAAAATAAATATGATGCAATAAAATAAAAAATAAAAAAAATGCATAGTACTGGAAATTAAAAGCAATAAATAAAATGCTTAAAATAAAAGAAATAAAAAAAATGCAAGAAATAAGAAATAATAAAAATAAAAGAATAGAGAAGAAGAAAGGGGGTGCAGAAATAATAAGGGGAGTGCAGAAAGTAAAAGAGTAGAAATCAGAAAAAGAAAAGGAAAGAGGAGAATGGGCCAAGTCCAAAAAGCTGAGTCCAGGGAGAACCGGTCTGGTTCGGTCCGGAAGAACCAGACCGGTTCAGCAGTCTACATAAGTCTAAACCTGGTTTTTTAATTCATTTTCATTACTCTTTCTCTTTCTTCTTTTCATCCTCTCATTTTCTCTCAGATTTTCCTCCTCTTCTCACTGTACCTCACGTCCACTCTTTTCTTTCATATCCTTTCCATTTTCCTTCAAATCCTCTCACGTCCTTTCTATTTTCTTTCACATCCTCACACGTCCTCTCTTCCTTTCTTCTTCTTCACATGAATCCGAAAAAAACTCAAAGAAAAAAACTAGATCTAGGTTCGTACATGAAAGAATCGTACCCTTTTGCGTGTTTGGCTTGGTTCGTGTTGTTGTGATCTTGCGAGGCTTTGATATGCTTGGTTCTGCAGATTTGCGTTTTTGTTGTTTTGTGATGTGATTTTCGATTTTGTGGTTATGGATTGTGCGATTCTGTTTTTGTGGTTTTGTGATTTGAGGTGTGATGGATTAGGTTCTGTTTTGTGATTTTTGTTGATTCTGGGTGGTGGTTTGTGGGTGGCTTGTGGTGGTTCAAGGGTTGAGGGAGTGGTGGCTCTGATTGGTACTGTTGATTGTACTGTGACTCTGTGTGGGTGTACTGACTCTGACCTCGTGAACAGTACCATTGATGCTATTTATAGTAAAATAATGGGCAAAACGAAAATGACAAAACTGCCCCTCTGGGCCTTGGACTGAAAAATGGACCAAAATGACTAAATTAAAACTGGTAGTAAAATTAAAATATTATGAATAATAAAAACGAAAATAAAGAAAATAAAAAAGGAAACACTAAAATAAAAAGAAAATAAAAAAAAAAGTAAACCAAAAATAAAAAGAATAATAATAAATGATAAAACAAATAATAAAAAAAAAATAAAACGGTCGCCTTCGGAACAAAAAATGAGGTATTTTAAAATACCTCCCTGCCGAAATTCCGTCTGAAACGACGAAAATTTCCGGCCCAAAAGACGAGAGAAATGAAATAAAAACGGGTCAAAAATGGGGTATGACAAACACTATTTTATTTTCTCTTGTTTCAGCTTTTCTTTATTTGCACACTTTATGAATTGATCCTTTAAAGGATCATTTCTAACTTTAACAGTTATAAACTTAATTGTGCAAAGAGAATACTAAATGCTGAATTTTCGAACAAGTCATCTAATAATCGAAATTACTGAATTTTCGAACAAGTCATCTGATAGTCGAAATTATAATGTCTCAGCAAGGTTAAATATTTACATAATGTGCTCAATATTTTCTTTGCCTAATAATCTTAATGAAATATCACTCTCCAATGAGAGATTGTCTTTCTCTGTATTGCTTTAAAAGCACTTTAGTTTAAGCAAAGAAAATATGACAAAAATTGTCAACTTAAATAACACTGATAAGATTTCTGATCTTTTAACTTTATGATCGCATAAGACCTATAAGATTTGGTGTATACTCACTTGTCAAACTTGATTCTCACATTAAATACTGAATTTGCAAGAGAATGCGAGTTTCACCACCCTTATATAAGGTCTAGATCCAAGAACAATGTTAATATTATTCTTTAATTCCTAAAAGTTAAAACTTTTAAGAGTTAAAAATTTAACTCAAATTAACAAATACATAAACTGTATTAGCTTAAAGAGAACAAGAGAAGCAAAAGCACTCGCAAAAATACCTAGTGCACCATTAATATCAAGTCTTTAAACAATAATATCAATTGCTAGTGGTATTTTACAGCAATGATCAAACAGTGACAATTTACTTTGACAAAGAATAAATTCTTATAATTGTCATATGTTTACCATTATATTCGTGTGGATGTAAACTCTTAAATGTATAAATAAGTTTACACTCACACAACATTATCACACATGACAATAAAATATGATAGAAACATGCATCTTTATTTGTAAATAAAAGACCTTAACAAGATACCAAGCGCACCATTAATTCCCAATCTTCGGATTGTAAAAATTAACTGCAAGCGGTACTCTCAACGCAGTGATCAAACATTGGTGATAAGTCCCGTCAAATAATAGTCACCTTCGGGCATCCTATTATCCACATGGAAAAATACTTTATAACCACCACATATTTACCACCACAGGTATGTAACTATCCGGCCAAGTTGTGCCTTCCTTGGGGCCGACGACAACTCGCATAAATAGTTACACACTACATCTTTTGTAATTTCAGTTGAATCGAATCTACGCAACAGAGGTTACTTGGGCAACATTATTGTTTCAACCGACTCAACCGTAATTACTAGATAATTTTAATATATATTAAATGGGGTGATAAGTCCTGTCAAATAATAGTCACCTTAGGGTATCCTATTATTTACATGGAAAATTACTTTATAATCACCATACATTTACTATCACATGCATGTAATTATCCGGCCAAGTTGTGCCTTCCTTGGGGCCGACTACAACTCACATGAATAATTGCATACTACGTCTTTTGTAAGTTCAGTTGAATTAAATCTACGCAACAGAGGTTACGTTGACAACATGTTGCTTCAACCAAAACAACTCCAATTACTAGACATTTCACAATAAATTAAATGTTTTTAAATGGGAATGGTCTTTAAATTTACAAGGCACTACTAACATAATGTAGGCCGAATTAGTTCATTATGTCGTTAAGTAACCATAAGGCCACTCAGCAACCCTTAAGTGTGAAGACAAGTTCACAAGAATTTGAAAGAAGATGCAAGTCAAAAATCACACCAATGTGTGTATGACAATACATTTACAGGTATCGCATAAAAGCGAAAACATAAATAGCATGAAATATGTCCAAAAATGCATGATCGGAGGAAAAGAAAAATAATGTTATTGTAGAATCGTAATAACAATAAAATCAAACATCACAATCATGCTATAAACCAAATATTCAATTTTAAATCAGAAGAAAATTGAATCTTACATGCCAAAAACATTCATATCACAATTGATTCATGTATATAAACTGAATGATTCTTTAAACAAAATAAAACATAACTCTAGCATAAATGTTTTCCTAAATAAAGGAAACAAACTTTATATGTCTATAAATAAACAAACAAAACTAGAATTATTATTTTCCAAACTTTAAAGAATCGAAATCTTACTTTTTGTACTAAAAATTTCTTCATAATATTTTGAGATTCATTATTAAAAGGCAACATATATATCACAAATATATTTTAGCTTTTTATTTGCCTACTTCTCAAAATAAACTTTATGTACAAAATCTTTGTGAATCAAAACTAATTTCAAATAGAAATTAAGTTGCAAGGTATGATAACAATATCTGAAAATTATTTTTACCAAATGATTTAATATAAAATCAAATCACCAAAATCAAAATAAAATCCAAATCTTTATTTATCAAATCCATATCCTTATTTGTTGGCAACAGACTTCCTACGCTATAACTAATAAGGGTTAAAAGCCATGCATGATATTTTGAGTCTTTAGTGATATATTAATCTTTATATTGGATCAAATCCAAAACAAAACAAAATTGGATCAAATCCAAAGTTACAAAAAAAAAAAAAAAAACTTCAAATATCAGTTTAACTCTAATATGTGAAAGGCAAAATTCACACCAATTTCTGAAAATCAATTTTCAACAGAATAGACAATATTTGCCAGGCCTGATTTATTTTTCAAAATTAAATCGAACACAAGAGATTTGTTTCAAATTATTAAACATAAAAAGAAACAAATTAGACATAAATAATTTATTATTTCAATTGGAAAAATAAATTGAATAATCAATGCATTTCAGTCAAGAAAAGCATCACCGATTCACCATGTAGTTTTAGAAGAAAAAAAAAAAGACACCATGTTTTAAATTGAAACGCAATTACCAGGCTTAGCACCAACAACATATTTCTAATTGAATTACTATTATAAATATATATTATAAAAATAACCCAAACGACACTTGTTAGAAAAATTAGGTCTTAAATCAAATAACAGATTTCATAACACATGTTCAATATAATTTAATTATGAATAGCGGAAGCAAATATTGAACATGAATATGATTGGATCTTCGACATGTTTGATTTATCAAGGATATTAATCATTAGGTATTAGGAATACCTGGAAGCTTTGATGGCCGTCTTCTCATCAACAATGATAACCAAAGAAGGAGATGATCTGAAACACACAACATAGGGTTAGCGGCGGCTGATTTGGTTCTTCCTCAACCGGTACCTTTATGCCTCAAGTTCTCTTCAGATGGGGAGAAGAGAGAGTTTTTGCTGTGTACGGTGTATTGGGGACCATAGCCTCTTTTATATTGGATGACCATTAGGGTTTCCCATTATTCCGTTAATGGGTTATCCGGATATCCACCCATATTGCGTCCATATCAATTAATTAATTAATTAATTAATTATCTAAATAGAAATCTAATTAGCCTTATTACTTAAATTGATCACTAATCAATTAAAGCTCTAAATTGATAAATAGCTAATATAATTATTACTACGATATTTGCCCACATAATGATATCGGAATATAATTAAATAATAAAATATTCCAACATGGTTGCCCACATAATGCGTTTGTGTGAGTGTAAATATTATTTATGGACTCAGGTCGTTCGATCTAGATACAAGTGTGGCTCTCTCACTATTTCCAAAATCAACGTTGCTTAATCCGGGTTTAATCTATGGAAAGGCATAGCTAGAAATATGGTTTGGAGAATTGGCAATGGTAGAGAAATTAGCCTCTGGTTTGACAACTGGATACCTAATATAGGACTTCCTGCTGCGTATAATATTGGTCCTAGTCACGGTGTTCATATGTTGGTTTCAATGAATTTCTCTGTGGATGCAAAAGGTGATTGGAATCTATCTAAGCTGAATTATGTCAACCCTCCAACATTGTGCAGTAAAATTACATGAATGATTCCCCTTTCTCTTGAACTTGGTTACAACAATGTTTCTTGGAACAACACTCCTAATGGTGTTTTTACCGTTTCCTCTGTTTACAAGGAAGTTCACCCTCCAAAATTGATCTATGACCACCCTATTTTTAACTCAATTAGCAATGGGAAGGAAGGTCCAAAGAGAATGCGACTAGTGTTGTGGAAAATTGCCCATAATGCTCTTCTAAGTTTAACTAACCATCTTCATTTTTGCGGGGGATTAGCTATTTTTGGAGATTGTGAGCGCTGGCAACACACGTTAGAATCAATTGACAATGTGTTTCGTGGTTGCCCATTTGCTCTACAAGTTTGGCAAGAGTTTCGACACAATTCTACAATACCTTACGCATAAATCAGTGCGTACATGGATGAACATGAAGAAGAAATTAGTTTGGCTCATCCATGATTTTGTTTGTGTTTAATTATGTTTTCACAATTATTATTGTTCTTGCATTATGTTGAATTTATGTTGAATTATATTGTTGAAATTGTTGCAGTTGAACTATGTTGTTGTTGCAGGTTGAGGTAGAATGTGATTTAATGACATATTTTTTGGTTTTTGTGTTTTGTATAATTTCAAATTATATGATCCAAAAAAGCTATAACGTTCCGATTATAGAATTCAAAATATAAAATAATGATTTTAAAAAACGCACGAGAGAACGAAGGTAGAAAAAAAATTCACAAATTTTCATGGTCAAACCAATAACTAGGGGTAGAAATAGGCTAGGCCGGACCGAACTTTGTAAGACCTAAGTCTGGTCTACCTCAAAAATTATAGGTCTGAGCCTGGCATATTACCTATCATAGGCTCATTTTCAAGGCCCGCCTTTTTAAAGGTCTTATGAAGCCTGAAAGCCTATTTAAAAGTTTATTTTACATTAAGGTCTAGCAACACCTATAAACCTATTACTAAATAGGCTAAAACTTATGAAGGCTTAAATCATATGAATAGGTCTGCTACTAAATAACAAAATCTTCCGAAGTTCTAATCACAATAATATATCTGCTACTAAATAACGAAATCATATTAAGACTCGAGTTTATGAAAAATACTTCAACAATATCAATAATGAAAGATATATCTATACTATATATAAAGAAAATAACACGTTTTGACTTGTTTGGACTGATTTTTTCTCTTTCCTAAAATTACCCTCAACTTTCAAAACAAATAGCATATATAACAAATAAATAAGAGTGAATTCAAAATTAAAATTAAAGTGTAACAAACACGATGAGTATATATATGTCCACTTTTTTCTTTTATCCTTTAAAAAGTGTAACAAACTAGATGAGTATATTTATACTTATATTTTTATTATCCCAATTATACCTTAAACAAATTTTTCTATAATAAAGATCGTTGTTGGTGTCATTAAAAAAAATAAGAATTTAAATTATATTTTTCTGTTATATTGTTGGTGTCATTGAAATAGATAATCATGGTTAGCTTGATTTGTTATAATTTGAAAGCAACAAACATTTATATTTTTAGTTTTAATCAAAATCAAAATTTCATAAAAAACACCGTTCATAATTTTCAAACGTTAGTGCAATAAAAAGAGCGGAAAGAAGTGCACGTGAATGCCCGTCTTTTCGCTAGTTATATATAAAAAGTTTAATAGATTTAATAGGTCGGCATAACGGGCTTAATATGATTTTTTGTAAGCCTTAGCCTATTCTATTTAATTAAATAGATTTTATAAAAAATTTGAGTCTGACCTTTTTATTAAACAAGCTGAGCCGAGCTAGGCCGTATGCGAGTTCATCTTTGCTCCATTTAGGTTTGCTCCATTTACTCCTTTTCAATGCATAGATGTGTGACACACGTGGAACAAACAAATTCAAGGGCTATGATTAAAAGATTAGATAGAAGTATTTGTTACAAAAAAATGTAACGTATTCTTTTTTTTTGTTCAGATACAGTACTAACTTTCATCTTCTTCCTCTCATCTCTTCCTCTTCCTCTTTACTTCGCCCTCTTCCTCTCACTGACGGCGCCGTCTCCTGCGCCATCCATCCCGCCCGTTTGCGGTGAATTTGATTGTTGAAACTTGAAAACTTCAGCGTCACTGTTGGTGGAAGATCCGAAAACAGAATCTAATATGGGAGTGGATTTGAATCCGAAATCGAAGTCGAGAAAAGTGAAATTAAGGTGATTAGAAGATGATTTTGAGGGAGGAGCCATTCGAGCATATTTATCTTGAGGTTTGAGACCGAAATTGGAAGTAATGGAAATCTTTCATGGTGGGTAGGGGTTTCACGATGAATTTGGGGGAATTAAGAAGGTGAAGGAGAAAAGAATAGTGTGTTATAGTGAAGAGATCATGTGATGATGCATTTTAATCTCAATCATTGAATTTGTTTTTACCACATGTCACACATCTATGCATTGAAAATGAGTAAATTAAGCAAAGATAAACTCGCTGTATGCCCCTGTCGGGACTGCGTGACTGTTTCCACCCCTACCACTAACCAATAAGCCCAACCCAAAGCCAACAACACCAAAATCACACACGTTACAACTCCAATAATGGACTTGGGTAGGTTGGTTCACCAACTTCCATGGGTCCCACTCACCAACCACCCCACTAACTCCCTACTTTCTCAATTTTTTTATATAACGTCCTCTCTTTTTTTTTTTTCTCTAACATTAATCTCAAATTATCCATCCTCACCCGTTTCCATCGCTGAAACAACAACGCCAATGGCACCGCAACAGGAATCAGAGATTCCCCCAAATTTCTGGGGTCACACCCCCGAAGAAGAATACTACACCTCCCAAGGAGTTCGTAACACCAAATCACACTTCGAAACTCCCAACGGCAAAATCTTCACACAGTCCTTCCTCCCACTCAACGGTGAAATCAAAGCTACCGTATACATGACTCACGGTTACGGCTCCGACACCGGCTGGCTCTTCCAAAAAATCTGCATCACCTACGCCACCTGGGGTTACGCCGTCTTCACCGCCGATCTCTTAGGTCACGGCCGTTCCGACGGTCTCCGTTGCTACCTCGGCGACATGGACAAAATCGCCGCCACCTCACTTTCCTTCTTCCTCCACGTCCGCCGCTCTCCTTCCTACAACAACCTCCCGGCGTTTCTCTTCGGTGAGTCAATGGGTGGTTTAGCTACAATGCTGATGTATTTCCAATCAGAACCCGACACGTGGACGGGTTTGATATTCTCAGCGCCGCTTTTCGTGATTCCCGAGGATATGAAACCTAGTAAGATTCATTTGTTTGTGTACGGTCTTTTGTTTGGTTTGGCTGACACGTGGGCAGCGATGCCTGATAATAAAATGGTCGGAAAAGCGATTAGGGATCCAAATAAGTTGAAGATTATTGCCTCTAATCCAAGGAGGTATACGGGCCCACCTAGAGTGGGGACCATGAGGGAACTTCTTAGGGTTACTCAATATGTGCAAGATAATTTCTGTAATGTAACGGTGCCGTTTCTTACGGCACATGGTACTGCCGATGGTGTCACGTGCCCTTCTTCTTCTAAGTTATTGTATGAAAAAGCTGAATCAAAGGATAAGACTTTGAAGCTTTATGAGGGGATGTATCATTCTTTGATTCAAGGGGAGCCTGATGAGTCTGCTAATCTTGTGTTGGGGGATATGAGGGAGTGGATTGATGAAAGGGTTCGTAGGTATGGACCTAATAATGATAATTCTCAATGAAAAAACAAGGGTCGTTGTTGTATTTTTTTTTTTTCATACAATTTTTAGTTTGGAATTACCTGGTCTCAATAATCAAGATTTGATTATGGACTATTGCTATGGCTATATTGATCGAACGGTGATGTTGTTATATGGCGTGCTTCGTTTAGATCCTTCTATTCATAAACAATATGATCTTACCGTTCAATCTTGTTTGTAACTAAATATACGCAAGTAGTTTAAGGGAGTTCAATTATAATTGACTGAACCTAGACACCAAGTTCATCTCTTTCTTCTATATAATTGTGGCCATTGACTGAATAACGCCTCCCACGATTAAGCGATAAGAGTAAGAAGAAACACAGCGAGGATATGTGACATTACAAGATTTTGAATGGCTGATTATTTAATTGTTTAAGACTAATTATTATACAATTATCATCATGATTTCATAAACATTCATGAGATTGAGTCCAACTCAACCAAAATCACATCACATCATGAATTCACAAACTAAACATATACACATGCTCAAAATCAACTTAATTAAGCATAATCATTATCAATTATCATGTTCTTCATCAAATTCATCAAAATTCACAAAGTTACCAACACAACATAATCAAACATGAACTTTGATAAAATAACATGAATTCATCAATTCTAACATGTTCAAATTAATCACAATGAAAGGGACACGAATTTAACACAATTAATCACCTAATTCATGAAATTAAGCAATAATCACAAACACTCAAACTACTCATTTGTTTCTTAAAACCCATATGATGAAAATAATCTTTCCCATTACCTTAATTCTCTTCAAAAATGGCCCCCTAGCTTGAATCCTCAACTTCTAGAGTCCCCTTTTAAAAAGTATATAAAATTTGTCAACTTAATTGTTGCTATTAAGATGTTATAGACTAAATTGACTGATATCATATGGTTTAAAGACTAATTATATAGTTCAAGGATTAAATTGATGACTTATCTTAGAAGAAGAAAAAAAAATAAGCTCGAGTATTTACTGTTGCTTTCTGTCATGCTCAGTTCTTTGCTTTAAGATTTTTTTAGGTTTGATTGCTTTAACAAAATTTCAGTGAAGTTGCTTTTATGACACGAATCAACAACTCAACGGTCTATCCTTGAAGTTGACGCATCTCTTCAGCAATGTTTCAAAAGCTTTGGTAGTTTCAATAGAAACATTACTAAAATGTATTCTCTGTTCAGGCTAAAAAAACGACCAAAAGGGTGATTGCAGTAACATTCAAATAATCAGAACATTTAACTCAAGATAGCAGCTCAGGGCAGTTGGGGGTGGGGGGAGGAAATGCTTGCATTATTCCATATAGCATCAACACACACACACACACACACACACACACACACACACATATATATATGTATACAAAATAAAAAACCATTCCAAACAAGAAAAATGAAGATACTAAAAATAGGAGAAAGAACTTTCCTTATGAGGTTGCCTCATATTTACATTTGTTCCGAAACTTACTTGATAGAGGAAGGGGTGAAGTTACAGATCAAGGAAAGGCTAGTGTACAAAAAGAATGGGTAACTTTTAGCATGACACACTAACCAGTTACTAATCTAAAATCTGGTTATACATTTTGGGGGCATATACAGAGGGGTGGCGACACTAACCAGTTACTAACCAAGCCAAAATAACTTACAATGATTTGGGAAGCATTCTAATAGAGGAATCTTCAGGAACACATAAATGTGAGCTAGATAAATCTATTGCAGTTTCAAGGTTGAGCAAAGGTTTGAGTCTTCTATGAACCTCGTCACTCAGAAAATTGACCTCTTCAACAACCATCGCCAAAGCTGAGTTGCAAGACTCCTCATCCCTGAATGCCAATGTCCATCTTCCATCAACCAAACCTTTTGTTTTCATTCTCCCATAGTCATTCGATTTAGGAGGATTAAGAAAGGGTAAAGAGGATGACCGGATCCGCAAGTGTAACCATGTTGAATGTGTATCATCAATCCTGGGCTAAACAATGAGGACAGGTATTTATCATAAGTATATTATACAAAATTAAAACAATTATACAAGAAAATGTTGCAAACTACATTAAAAAATTTATTCTGTACCAACAAAATTAATTGAAAAAAAAAAGAATTAAAAGCAAATAGTTTAGAAAAACGACCCAAGTACTAATACTAATAATTATGTCAACGAACATCTAACCATAACGATTGAGGGCTGTTTATTCCTAAGCTAAGGCCATTTTTGCAACTGATTTTGTACCATGACTGTCCACTAACCAAATGGATTGACTCAAAATCAAGAAGAAAATGAGTGGATAACAATACATACATTGCATCCAGCCAAAGGTGCAACGACCCGAACAATTCCATGGGACTTCTGTGATGGCTGTTCTTCTGCAAGAACAAGCCAGCCTGATATTCCTAAAGAGATTGCTTGAAAGTAAAGATGGTATTCTTTGCCACTCTTGAAAGCAACTCTACAAGGCACAGCGTTAACTGCAAAAGCAAAATAAGAGAAATTTAAAAATAATAAGTCAATTTCTGACTCAAGATAATAGCATATAGCTTTTCTCCCCTGGCCAAGAGGAGTTACAAATAACACAGAATCTAACTGAAAAATACTATTGTCTAGACATACAGTAAAAATAACAACCAAGGAAAAAATAAAAGTAACTGTAATTTGCTGAATGAATTATTACTTAGAAGACTACAATGCTTCCTTCAAATTTCAAAAGGAGCAATTCACTCTTTTCTGAATGTACTGCCATAAATTAACAAATATACAGTTCACGTAACCCTTTTGACATCTTGGCCTTAGAATCACCGTTCCAAATAATATTCCTTTTGTCTCATATTATGTGTCTCATTTGAAATATTTGTCTCAAATTATTTGTCAGATTATATTATATTATCAATACAACAGTTTACTACTTTTTGCCGATGTTACCCTTATCTATTAAAGTAGTTGCAATGCAAGTATATGCCGGACAAATAATAAATGAAGTAAAAGCATATTGTAGTCTTAATTTTCTTAAGAAAAATGGTATAACTATAAGTAATAATTTTCTTAAGAAGTGTGCATATCCCAAATGAGACACACGTGAAACGGATGGAGTATTTTTTTTAAAATCACATAGTCTTGCACCGTAGAAAAATGTAATTAGTTCCTGTATTCACTAGTAAATAAGGATTGGCCCAAGCTTTACTAATGTAGCATGATAGAAAAATCCTTTAATCTATGACAAAAGCCATTATAGAAACTTCAAAACAGGTAACTCATGACTATGTCTAAGTCCAAATTTCTTTGTTGTCAATCATTAGTTCTCTCACTTGGTTAAAATTTTTGGTAGTTATTATGACTATGATTTGCAGTTGAGCTCCCTCTATGTCATTGCACCTCACACAAATCCCCCCTCTCCCCCACACCCACACACACACGAAGCATCTCTTGATCTTCTTCTTCCCTCCCCCCTTTACCCTTCTATATGTCCTACACCTAAGCAAATACCTAAAATTAATCAATGCCGATATAGATGATACGAGAAACTTCAGTTCAGATGACTAACCAAGGCTGAATTCAGTGCCCGCCTTTGGGCCGGATACATCAATCCCAGAAGTCTGGGCACGACAATTTGCGGGAAGATCACCAGGAGGGTCAATTGGAGGTTGCTCAGGTAAAGCTCTCCCAAGAGTGAATAATTGAAGTTGGTGTAGTAGTACAAATACCTAAATGAGAAAGGAAGCAGAGTTGAGAATCACACAGTATTCTAATTTTTTATGCCAATCTGCACTTGAAAAAGAATGTGTGCTAAGGGTTAAATAATCACAGACCTTCACCAGTTCCTGCATTCTTTCTCCCGCATCAAATGATGATCCCTTTGAAGTGTTATCTGTAGGCACATTAAAGATATCATTTTAAGGCCTACTTACTCTTCATACTCCATGACAACGGCAACCAACCCTAGGAAATATGAATGTTCAAATAGGTAGAAGAATACCTTCTGAAGAGAATTTATGTGGATGTGGCAAAAAAAGCACGCAGCTTGGTTCTTTCGGAGGAGATGATGATTCCATTGCTGCAGTTACAAAATTTTCTAGTTCAAGCACACAACTAGACCTCTCAAACATAGAAACTATTGAAATTTGGGGCCTAACTCATCCTTACAAAACCGGCTTGTAAGGTGAGGATTGCCTCCTCTATATAAACTCTTATCATGAGTCTTATCTATCCGATGTGGGACTTGGGTTTTTCCCAATACACCCCCCTCACGCCCAGCACTCTTTTTGGGCTTGGTGCGTGGATAGGTAGGTGGCCCTTAAATTCGACAAGCTCTGATACCATGTTGAAATTTGGGGCCTAACTCATCCTTACAAAACCGGCTTGTAAGGTGAGGATTGCCTCCTCTATATAAACTCTTATCATGAGTCTTATCTATCCGATGTGGGACTTGGGTTTTTCCCAATAGAAACAATCAAGCAGAACATTATATCATATAAATTCACCTCGTTTGCACTTTCTCCATTTGTCACATATAACAGAAATAAGGAAGTCGGACCAGATGCCTTTAACCTCCTCTACAAGATCAGAAGCACAGTTCTTGTAAGAAACCTGTATTATTAGAGAAGAAACTTGATATAATTGCATTAGGAGAGGCAAAATAATGTTTTTTCTCAAATAAATCTTTTTCGTGAATTTCTATGACCGTGGTTACAAATGAGGCAAAGAGGAAAGATGAGTTATCAAAAAGTACAATCTTTCAAGCTAGACATTTATTATTTTTACAAAGACAATCAGAAAAGGTTAAGGGGCTTCTTTTAAACATTTTCCAATTTTTGTGTATTCTCTGTCATCAAGTTTCCGTTACTTTATTTTGAATTAAACATAACTTTTCTTTTAAGTTAGATATAACGGAAGTCACTCAAATTGTAATGGTAAATTCATATCAAGACCCGTATGTTTCTTAGACTAATATACGATTTATGTGTTGGTCAATTGTTAATGAGTTAAATTACTAATATATTTGCATAGTTAAGGGTTAGTAAAATTTTGATTCAATTGTGTAATTTGTATTGGTATCTTTTCTCAAATTGCTCAGCTTCGTCAAATGGTCTACTGAACTGATAATCTTACAAAGTAGAATGTAATTATTATATCTTCACAATAGCAACTGGCAATATTACGTTAAGCTACAAAGAAAACATGTGAACTTTTATATATTTGTAAACATTATATAATCATAAAAGAATGTTGTATGTTCTTGAGGGTATATTCAGAAATATGTCATGTTCTTACTTTCAACACTTCAAGGTGATGACTGTTGAATTCTGATTCACTGTAAGGAAGCAACTGACGCAAAAGCCAACCACCGTCCCATAGTGTCTCCGCAGATATACTTGAGCGGCAAAAAAGGCTCACCAATGCATCAATGACCTGAAATTCAGGTACATAAAATATAAGTAATAAGCTTAAACATTACAAACTAAGATCATGCTGACTTCCAATTAAAGAAAAAGAAAACCATCCATGAGCAATGTTACTTATTTATGAGGGTATCGTGTCTTTGTAAGTTAAAGGAGAGATCGATACTAAGTGAGGGGGTGTTCTTGGAGTAAATTGTATTCCCCATCTACTGTTTTTGTTTTGCAATAACATAGTTCCACTCTTTTGGTTCTTTCTATCTAATTTCCATTTTGTTTTCTCTGAGCTCCTAGCACATTAGTGTTTTGCACTATACCAGCATGGCCTATCCACAATTTTGTACTAATCTTTATCTTCCTCTATTTCACGCTCACATATCAGCTTCTTACTCTATTTTGTACAGCTCCCAGTTCCGTTGCATTAGTTCCTTTTCACAAATTTGCATCCTCTGTTTTCCACCCAGGTCCCAAACAGATACTATCAAGACCCTGAAGCATCACCCCAATCACGAAATTTCATCCTACACTCGTGATTTACAAATTTTAATTGCAATCCCTATGTTTGCAGTAGTGTCAGTGACACATTATGCCACTGTATCATGTTTTGGAGGTGGCTGCTTCTGCTTCCGTTGCATTTGGCTATTAGCTACATTATATACTGCAAATAGAATCAGTCACTTTGTCTCTGTTTTTTACTTGATGGAATAACACTTGAGCTTATGAGTTGACCCTTCTATAGTTGTAAAGAGCAAAACCAAATTCATGTTTGAAAACCTCACCAGAGCCAGCAGAACTGCACGTTCTTCTAAGTCTGCATCTTCCAAGTCCATTCCCATTTCTGATTTTCGTCAAATATGTTTCCTTTAGTTTGTCTAATAAAAACAAAGCTATATTTGTGTTGAAAATCCTAAACAGGGCATGTGCTGCAGGAGCATCACTTGTCCCATTCTAGCATAGTGAACTAGAACAGTAACACAATGCAAATAGGAAAGGGCAACCCGAATGTAGTTCAAATAAGGTTGAGCAAATTCGGTAACTATGTAGAAACTACTATAACCACTATCAGTCAAGGAATGTAACATGCTATAGGGGAACTATTACAATATATATATATATATATATCAGCAGGCCTCAACAAGATACGAAAATTACCTGAAATCTATTTACATGAGGGCTAATTCCAACATCAGAAGACAGAAAAGATATTCCATACTGATCCTGTGATACGTGGAAAACATCAAGAAGCCAGCATCAAGAAAATGAGATCCTAAAATCTATATATTGGTAGTGAAAATTAAAATAGATCAATGATTACTAAGAGTAGAAGGAATTGCAAACCTTTATCTTTTTGTGATACGCATCAATATCACTACCAGCGCCATCCCTTGTCAAGCTACTTTTGGGAGAAAAAAGTTCCTCTTCACCTGAACTCTCACCAACTAAAGCTTGCTGCACCAATATTGCATTGTCAACCAAATGATATGTCAACAATAAATCAAATGAAAAGTGAAATGAAGTCCCAACTCAGTGAGTGTATACCATAAAGTCAGATAGTCTTTAGGTCAGTTCACAGTCACCAGGTTTGCAATTCACTCGGTACGTGGTACACGGTTTGCAATGGTTTGCAATTCACTCTGTACGTGGTACTTGTGGGGTATACATAGTCGGTACACTTGGGTTCGTACTTCGTAATATACTTATAAGTTATTGATATACTAATAATTATACTATCACCAATTTTTGTCTAATCAAAAAATGAAATTGCACATTATAAAGAATTAAATTGAATATCGTAAATAAAAATAAAATGACTGGATATTGTTTCTGGTTTTTCATAACAAAGGTATGAAATAAAAAATGAAAACAAATGGAAAGGACTATCTATTTAATTTAATTAAATTTCTGTTTTACTTTACGCAATGCAAAATTCACATGGAGAGATAAATTTTCTTTACCAAAGCATCTGACATTGTGCTATGCAGACACATTTTAATTTTTTTTCCCATCTAATTGCTACTTTCTATATCCCGCTTACTGAGAACTGCTTAATCTTTCATGTTTATGAAAACATTGACTCAAAAACCACACTTTCTACATTGTTTTTCTGGCTGACTTCAATCTCCGCCGCCAGTTCGTCACATCTGGAAATTAGACAACGAATCTGCACATATTGGTGCGAAAAAGTACCACAAGTTGGTTCGCGCTTCTCATGGGGGAGTAGCGAGTTCTGTAAATATGGGTCAGCCCACTCACGAGTCAGCTCACAAGCAATAAAGGAAGCCTAAGCCAATTTCTTTTTTATCTCGTCACCTTTCTTTTCTAAAAGGTGACTCTTTTTTCAAAACATAGTACACATGCCACAAGATCACTCTCTCCCTCTCTTGCAACTACCTCGTCTATGCACCTCGAACATATGTGCACACATCAATAGTCAATTACGCATCCCGTTTTACAGAGAGAGCGTCTCATATCAGTACGAAGACTATCAAAAAAATCTCTTTTTCTCTTTCTTTGCTTCCTCCCGCTAATGTCACAACTTAATCCACTGACTAGGTTCTATTCTACATGAGCAATAGGTTCCTTTCATATCGGTTAGAAACGTGTATTATCATGGACTGGGTTCAGCGTGAATGCTTGGGTTTGTATAGGATATTATGATGTACATATACAGTAATTAGGAAAATAGTGTCATACTATTTTTCCATTCATAAATACTCCCTCCGTCCCTTTTTATAGGAGTAGTTTACAAAAATCACGTGTATTAAGAAAAGTTGTTGGAGTAATAAAGTTGTCTCAAATTGGTGTGACTATTACTAGATTACCCTTAATTAAATATATATTTAATGTTAACTTTTCATATACCAAGACAAATTGATAGTATTAATAAGGGGTATATTTGGAAAAATAGTAATCAATGCATCTAGGAATTTGTATATGATCTTATATTTAGGGACAATTTTTTTTTTGTAAACTACTCCTATAAATAGGGACGGAGGGAGTATCAGGTTCATGATGTGATTAAAACAGGTGATTTTCAACACATGCTTCTCTCATCTCTCTCTTAAGATTTGGCTCTTCTAAACTAAGCGTTCATTTTAGAAGATAAAGTGCAAACTTATGAATGTGCACCTATAACAAACTATGAAGATATTATAATATTAACAGTTGATCTTTCAATCAACAATTATAAGTTATAACTTTGCACCTTAACCTATAATTGGGAAAAATCCAAGTCCCACATTGAATAGAGATAAGACCTCAAATGAGTTTATAAAGAGCGGCCCCTCACCTTACAAATCAGTTTTGTAAGGATGAGTTAGGACCAATGTAATATGTGGTGTCAGAGCCTATCGATCCGGGCCACCCATCATTTATATCCACGCACCAAGCCCAATAATGTTTCCCATGAGGGGGTGTATTGAGAAAAAGTAAAACCCAAGTCCCACATTAAATAGAGATAAGGCCTGAAATGGGTTTATAAAGAGTGGCACCCCTCACCTTACAAGCCGGTGTTGGTTTTGTAAGGATGAGTTAAGCCCAATATAAAAACCTAATATTTGTCATTCACAATGAAAAGGTTTGAACAACTATTTATATATAAGAGAGATATAATCTAAATAGGAATGTGATCCTATCATGGTCCTAAAGGATAATAACAAATCATATTATAATGAATATCTCAACACCTATAAAGTGCACCTCTTATTTTAAAAAAGTCAAATCCTCTTTTTTAATACGGTGCTTGGAGCAAGAGAGAGATAACCCTAGAATAGTACATACTTGGTGGACTCACTGTCTTTCATTAACAATATTTGTGGTTGACCGTGTTTCAACTCCAGTCCACTTCAAAATCTGCTATGAGCCTATGATCTCTTTTCTAGTGACCGTTTGCTCTCTCTCTCCACACACAAATGTCCGTGAGGTGGTTTCCCCCTCATTCAGGTGCACATCGACCAATTGCCTCTGGCCCCAAGTGGTCACCTTTGGTGTCAATAAATCAGCCCAGCCTTAAAATTTCACCACCATGATGCTATCATAGGCTCCATCATTACCACACACCACCTTCCATTCCAGTCACTGCTTGCTTCAACCAGCATGTGATGGAAGTGTTAAAGAAGCATACTATTAGGTCTAGATTTAGCGTAAATGTCAAGGTTCAGTATATCATGAAAATACCGCGACTACGAAAATTGTGTCTTTGTCTCAAATCTACACTACATTAATTATATAAATTGAAGGCAAACAAATGTCAGCTGCCAAATGCTCATACAGAAGAAAGGGGCATACCAACAAGAGCTTCTTGTGTTGTTTGCGTTGTGGAAGAATTCCAAGCCCATCTAGCATTGATTCATCAAGTTCTGAAGAACGAACTTTACTGAGTAAAGTAAACAGAAAAGGATGCAATAGTAAAAAGCAGTTAGGTGTGTGTGTAGATATACAACCTTTAGTTTGCAGTAGAGTTGCTAGCACACTCAAAGAACCCAAAACTTGTACATCATCTCCTTTTGTTACATACGCAAGCAAAACATCCCTACATTAAACATATGTCATCAGAATAATGTTTGAAAACCCAAGTTGAACAACTTAACCATTATAAGATGTTAAAAAGATATATCTAAGGCATATACAAACACACAAGTTACCAAGAAAATTTATTTATTTAAAACATGTTTCACTTCTAAAATACCGTCTCAAAGATTTACACAAGAAGCCAAGAATGCATTATGTTTAACAATATGCATATATGCATGCATGTAGAGCACAATATTACATATTTTCATTTCAATAACCGAGTATAGTTTGAGCTGGCATGACATATTCATAAACTTTTCCAGTTTTAGTGACAAGCTAACTTAAAAATAGTGATAAAATATAGAATGTAAGTTTTGAAGCCCAAAAAAAAAAAATTAGCTTTTACCTTAAAGACAAATTTGGACAGCAACAATCATTTTGCATGAGAACACCTTCTGGATGAAAACCTGAAGAACTAGAAGAGTGTGGAACATTAAACATTGAGTGTCTTATATCAGACTTGGTAAGATCATCATTATTTGGCAGTTGGTATTCAGATGGGGAACCATGACTAGATATATGGCTATCGAGTTTACCCCCAGAACTTTTTGTAAAGGCCTCTAAGGGGCAAAAAAGAGCAGCAGCTATGGTATTTGCCAAATCTTTAATTTTGATTATCCTCAGGATGCAACAAAGTAAGTAGAGAGAAGTGACAACACCACTTTGCATGTCCTGCATTAATATGAATCATAATCTAAGCATATTTTTAAAAGATTCTTCAACAAAGATGAAAGTAGAAAAACAGAACTAACAAGGACGTGAAGTGAGGTTTCATACATTATCAATTGCTATCCTCAGAGAAGGAAGAAGTAATGGAAATATCAAAACCATCAGAATGCTGTCTGTAATTAGGCTACCAACATCGGGAATTCCAGCAGAGACAATATCACTAAAGTAGTATAAGTTGTCCTCAATTTCATCTATAGCAGCAATAATTGTAGAGGTTGAATCAGGGCCTGGATTTCTGTGTCAATATACAATAGACACAATTGATCTTTCAGACACGAGAATCTTCAACAAATATACAAAAGAAAGAAGTTGCTTACATCAGTGTATGAGAGACCAGCTTATTTAAATCCATGCTCTGCTTCCTAAAAAATGAAATCAGCTTTGAGAAATAATCTTTGTGAGGTGCGCTGGATATGTATCTATTTACAGAGTCATCTCCAACTGAAAATCGTAAAGCATTCATGCATTAGTAATTTTAACCTTTCTCATCACAAAAATTGAGTGCAGGAAGAAAATGAGAGAGATGGAAATTATTACAAAAGAGGACCTATGTGAAACCCTAAAATCTCACCATGATAAACATTAAGGGTCACAGCTCGTACTGCAATGCGAACCATGTTCTCCTCATGAAAGGCAAAGCGTATGGCCTCAACATATAGTGGAAATGAAACTACTTCGTCCTAAACGCACAGAAAGACACGGTGAAGACATTTGGATATCTCAAAAACAAAGCTGAATTATCTCCTCCCCAGCCAAAAGATAATAGATCAACTATATTTGAAAGACTTGATGGAAACAAGATTAACTACATGTGAAAATAAAATTAATGAGCTCACAAGATTTAACTGAAACATGATAACTAAGAATGTTCCAACTTCCAACAGGTTTGTGTAAAAGTCATCCATTAAAAACAAGTTTTCATTGCATTTCTATCTTTTATTTACCGCTCCTTCCTTTCTTATCTTTTTCCTAGCCACAAAATTTGATTAAGCGTATGTTCAAAGAATCAAAACCACCATCATTTATCCATCTTATAAAGTCAAGAGCCTGCAGCTAGAAAATCCCACTAGAATAGTCTCGTTGACATTACAATTTCAATGCTACAAACATGATATTAAGCAAACAACAGTTATGAAGAAAGCCTCACAAGACTCCCTCAAGAGCTATAATTCAAATAATCAAAAGAAAAAGACTCTGGGAGCATTAAACTTACACCACGAATCTTCACAAGCAGTGAAACTGTATTCTTGTTCAATTTTCCACTTATTGCCCTACAAAAATAATAAGACAGGCAATCAGATAACTGATAGGTTTTAAACAAAGAAGAGGGAAACTCAACGGACAACATAATGTCCCCTATAAAATAGGTCATGTGCAGTGAAATCATCAACCACTACTCAACAGTTAAGTAATTAACTTCAAAACGAACCTTAAAAAGGATATGTAGTAAGACAACAGCTCATCATTTTTGAAGTCGAACGAATAAGTTATCAAGTAGTTTACATGTTCGTTACTAAACAAATAGTCTGCAACAAAAAGAATCAACAAATAATATTGTTATTAAACCATCAACATTGTTATTATATATAGGAAACTTCACAAAATAATCAACCTACATATAGCATGTTCATTTCGTAGATTCTGGACCAAAATGCTAACTGTTTGCAGCAACTGAAGAGGAACACTAACAGTCTTGCTAAGTTTTAGAATACGAACAAACTCGCCCATGACTTGTTTTTCCATGAAGAATCTGCCATAAAACAGGGATACAATATGATACAATAAACTTCCAGCACTACAAAAATTACAGCAATGAACACAAACAATGATAAAAATCTCACTCAAAATAGCTCGGGTCATTTTGATCGCCATATGTCATCAACTCCGCAATTGATCTCAGAGCCTCAATAACAAAATCCTTCACAGATAACAGAATTGAGAAATTTGAGATAACCGTGACAAAAAATTCAAATTCAAATCGAATAAACCATCAAATTAGTCCTTAACTTTACAGGGCGCTCTCAAATAGGTCCCTGGGATTACGAATATTTCAAAACAGTCACTGACTCTATTTATTATTTATTTGGAAACTCGTTGTCCAGCCCAAGGATCAATCCCACCATCCACTAATGGGGCCCGATATGGACTGGCCCAACACAAGAATTGTTATTATTCGAAGGATTTGAACCTGAGTTAGACCTAGAGAGGAGCACACTCCTTGGTGCGAAGCCTATACCACTACGCCAACCTCTGGGGTTGGTCAGTGACTCTATTAAACCATCAAGTTGGTCCCTATATTTAACTACTTACTATCAATTAGATCCTTATATTTTAACCACTTAATATCAATTTGGTCCGTATATTTAACCATTTTCTATCCATTTGGTCTCTAACATTACATTACTACCAAACTTGGTTGCTAACTTCGGTGAAGGACTTAATATGAATAAAATTTGACATTTTGAAATATTCACAATATGAGTGACCTATTTGAGAGCACCCTAAAAAGTCATAGACGAATTTGGTGGTTTACTCAATTCAAATGGAATAAATTCGCAAGCAACATGAGGTAAATTAATTGAATTGCATTACCTTATTAACATCGCTAACAACTTGAACTTTTGTCAATTGATCAGTTAAGTAACTGCAAAGTGAAAACGACAACGAAGCAACAAAATGATGAATATCCGTAGAGAATTGAAATAAGAGTAACCTAATATAACGAAATTGAATGAAATTGAGTGTGAATGATTTTACCTGAGTTGATCCAAGGAAAAACGATCTCTAGGCCGCCAGAAAGAGTTCCACATGATTGAAGAAGAATGAATCAGAGGAGTTGAATAGAATTCATCTGCATCGGGATTGAAACTGCTCGATGATGATTCCGAGCAGTTTCGAGAGGAAGAGTGAATGCTGCGATTTACTGCTACTTTGATCACTACTCAGAGAAACGAAGGTTCTGGAAGGGAAAGATTTTGTGTGGACGAAAACACTAAGTTACTTTTTTGAATTCAAGTTAAGACAAGATTGAGAAGACACCTGTATCAAATTTGGACTTCCAACTTTGAAACAAAATATTCAAATAATTATTCTGCTTGCTCTTATTTTACACCTTTAATCAAATGTCATTATTTATTCTTTTTTTATAAGAAATCAAATGTATAAAAAAAAGTGATGACAACACAATTCACCCGTTGGTTTCTCGTGGTAAGAAAGTGAGTGAATGCTGTGATGCGATTTGGTTAATATATATTTGCATTAGTTAGAAAAAGGTTAAAATGTGGTTTTGGTCCCACCAAATATATTTAATTTTGGTTTTCGTCCCTGGAAAAAAAAATTTTTGAAAAAGATCCTTGCAAAATATTTTGTTTTTTAAAATAGTCTCTGGGCCCACCAAAGCGCTGAAGTGACATGGTTTTGACCAAGTGGCAGTTACTGACTGTGCAATTTTTGTCACGTGTCGGTCCACGTAATAAAAAAATATTTTTTAAATTCTGAAAATTGTTTTTTGAAATAAAAAAATTGAAAAAAATAAAAAAAATCATAAAAAATTTCAAAAATTTATTCTAAAAATTTCGAAAATTTATTTTAAAAAATTTCAAAAAAATATAAAAAAAATATTAAAATTTTGAAAATTTATTTTATATGATTTTAAAAAATCATAAAATTAATTTCCAAAAAAAATATGAAAATAAACTAAAATTAAAAAAACATTTTTTAAATTCTGAAAATTGTTTTTTGAAATTAAAAAATCTGAAAAAATTTTAAAAATAAAAAAATTCCAAAAAAAATTCGAAAATTTATTTTAAAAAATTTCGAAATATTATTATAAAAATTTAATTTTTTTAAAATTTTGAAAATTTCTTTTTATGATTTTTTAAAATCATAAAATTAATTTCCGAAAATAAAAACTGAATAACTTTTTCGAAAAAAATATGAAAATAAATTAAATATAAAATAATTTTTTTAAAATTATATAATCTGAAAATTTAAAATTTTTGAAAATATAATTGTCAGTATTTTCAAAAAAAAATAATATACAATTTCAAAATGAAAAAATTTAATTTTCGAAATTTATTTTCATATTTTATTCAGAAAAGTTTTTCAGTTTTTATTTTCGGAAATTAATTCTATGATTTTAAAATTTATTTTCAGATTTTAAAAAATCATAAAAATAAATTTTCGAAACTTTTTAAAATAAATTTCCCAAATTTTTTAATAATTTTTTTGGAATTTTTATAATTTTTTTTATTTTTAATTTTTTTTCAGATTTTTTTATTTCAAAATTTAAAAAATGTTTTTTTTAATTTTTTATTACGTGGACTGCCACGTGGGCAAAACCATGCCACTTCAGCGCTTTGGTGGGCCCAGAGACTATTTTAAAAAACAAAATATTTTGCAAGGACCTTTTTCAAAAAAAAAATTTACCAGAGACGAAAACCAAAACTGAGCATATTTGCAGGGACCAAAACCATATTTTAGCCTTAGAAAAATCATAACTATGTAGGTCATGAATATGATTGTTTAACATGTATACATTTGAACATGCTAAAACTTCATATAGGAATTAAGTCTAAAGCTAAGGACTTTTCATATGATTTAGGTGCCGTTTTATCTATAACTGGTTTTTCAGTTGTTTTTTTTGCTTGACAAATGTTGATTTGGTGCATTTTATACTCCGTCTTATTTTTTTTTTAAGGATTCAAACTCCGTCTTATATTAGGTGTCATCTTTCCTATTTTTTCTTCTCTCGAATTATTTGTACCTTTTATAATATTAATACAACATTTATTATTATGTTTCCACTAATATATCCTTATTTATTGTAATTCAATCATCTATAATTACTCCATTAACTATAATTAATAAGAGTGTTTTAGTAAATGATACGCATGTTATCATTAAAATCAACGATATTAATTTATTTCCTTAATAACTGTGTAAAACTCAAACGAGACACCTAATATAAGACAAAGGGAGTATATTGTAAATTTTGTAACTTTCCGATCTTAGCATTTATTGTGCTTTGATTGTTGGTTATATATATACTCCTTCCGGTCCTTATTATAAGAAGAAAAATAAAAAAAACATCAAAACTAATACAATCATTAATTAATATAACCTTTTTAATATTTTTACAACTATACAGTAATATCCCGCGTAGATGTAGCGGTTAACAGCGTAGAAACTTAGTGAGCAAGCATGGCAAATATGTAAATAAGTGGAAATGGCAATTATGTAAATATTTGAAAAGGGGAGATTATTTAAAAAGAAGGTAAGATATTTCTTACCATTTTTCTACCATTCTCTACACCCTTCCAAAATCAGTTTTACTCTCCCTCATTCCCTCAATCACACGCCCTCCCTCACCTTGCCATCACCCCTCAATCTTTCACTCAATTCTTGTGAAGTTCTTACTAGTGAGCTTGGCTTGGAAGTTAGAACAAGAGAAAGAAAAGAAGAACAAGGAAGTATCAAGAGAAGAGTTAGATTGGAGCAAGTTAGGGTTTTTGGAATTCAAAGCTTAATCAGCACCAATTGAGGTTTAAGGTGAGCTCCACAGGGTTTTAGAACCCGCTCTGAGTAAGTTTGAGTGTATTGAGTATTTTAAGCAAAGTTGCCATTTTAGTGCCCTAATTTCATTTTGCTTGTGATTCCTTGATCATACATGTTGTAACCTATCATTATGTATTAGAAATTCTTCTCTTAAGATGTTATGATGTCTGGGTATGATTACATTAGCCAAAAGGGTGAAAATCATGTTTTGAACTTGCCCTATGTTGTCCAACTACACGCAAAATCGTGTCACGATTTTGCAACCGTGTCACGATTTCATAGGCAGAACATGCTACCAATTCTGGGTAGAAAATCGTGACACGATTTCCAAATCGTGTCACGATGGCACAGGGCACAGGGACACTTTGTTTTTCTTCCGTCTCTGCACCATTTCGGCTATCTAATACTGCTCCAGACTCAATAAACAACATGTAATGGTTAAGTGTCGCTATTAAGCATTAGAAGAACCATCCTTTATAGAATGTATAGATTAATATGGATTGATGATAGGTACAATATTGAGAGATGGATACCTTAATCCATAAGTTATCATAGAGGAGTAAGGGAGCTAATATTGGGATTATCCCTTACTAAGCAAATTTCATACACTCAATTAAGTATGTGTAAGCCCAAGAATGATATAGAATTCAAGTTAGGACCTTTTATAGGTTAAGTATTCAAGAATTATTGAGATATTAAGCCGTGGCCTTCGTCGTTCATGCTAGTGGGACACGAATGGTCCATGCGAAAGTAAATACTTTTATGGAAGAATTTTAAGTCGTGACTTTCGTTGTTCACGCTAGTGGGACACGAAAGGTTCATGCATAAGTTAAAACATATTAATTCGCGTCTCTCGTCGTTCACGCTAGTGGGACACGGGAGGTATACGCGTAAGTTAAGATTATTATTAAGTCGTGTCTTCTGCTGTTCACGCTAGTGGGACACTGGAGGTTCACGCTAGTGGGACGTGTTATTCCGCAAGGATGACCGCACGACGACAAGAGGAGTCCGGTGTTAGCCTGATATGATAGGAATTTTCACCGGTAAGAAGGGAGATGTACTTCGGGGTTACTCCACCCGGATGCACTCCGTAAAATGAACTCAGATAATTATTGATTGTTCAACGCTAACTTCTAACTTAAAGATACGAAAAGATGAATATGTATATTTATATTTATTGAGAACTATGCTAATTAGTTCCTAGTGAACAAGAAGTGATCATAGGATGTCCCCAAGATCACTAAGTATAAGTTAAGTTAGATTGTGATGAGAATTGATTGAGACAAGTAGCGATCTTAGGTTTCCCCTTGATCGCGAAATCAGTAAAGAATGACGGTGATCGTAGGTATCCCCAAGATTGCCGATAGTAGGCACGGCGACCCTAGGTTACCCCCGTGGTTGCCAACAGTAGGTAGGGCCGGAGCTCACTGAGACGTTATGTCTCATCCCTTTCCTTCTGGTGCAGGTTCAGGTAGCACGACGTAAAGGTAAAGAGAAAGCTTTGGATTGATCGTGCTGATTACTTGTTTATGTATATTTGTTCCAGATGATATCTGTAGTATGATGTATTTTGTTAAAAGAAATGTATCGGATAATGAAATTGTATGAAGACTCCTATTATGTATAATCAAATGTAAATTTTCTGTATTGTATTTAATGTATCTGGTACGAAATTTTAATACTCGTAAGAGATCCTAGGCAATCTCTATATGGGTGTTACAATTTGGTATCAGAGCAGGTCGATTCAGACCGTGCCTTGGGTCATTAAAGTACAATCCAAGTTTGTGGACCTCTTGGATCCAGGACATTATTCTAGATGTTATATTCAGTTAAAACTGATCACTTTGACTTGTATATGACAGCTAGGATAAGATGTCTGGGAGAAGAAGAGGACCCGGTAGACCTCGTGCTAATCAGGCCAATGATGAAAGTGGAGGACCAAGTATGAATACGTGGGAACAAATGATACAGCAGCAGCAAGCTTGGCAGCAGCAGTATCAAGAGCAGCAAGCTCAAAATGCATTACAGTATCAGCAAATATTGCTGATGATGCAACAACAAGCTCAGCAACAGGCTCAAGCCCAACAGCAATGGATGGAAATGATGAACCAAGGGCAGGGTTTCCATCCACAGCCACCACCTTCTCCCGTAATTGGTAACCCCGTGTTCCGGGAATATAATAGACATCACCCTCCGGAGTTTAATGGAGAAGGTGAACCTCAGGAAGCTAGGAAGTGGATAAAACAGATGGAAAAGATCTTTAGAATGGCCGAGTGTTCAGAAGAGGATAAAGTGGTCTATGCCACAAATCAACTCAGAGGCGCAGCAGAAGATTGGTGGGAATTTGCTCAGCGCAGGATGGAGGCGAATGATGTAGAAGTGAACTGGGTAAACTTTAAGTGATGTTGGAAAAATATTTACCTTTGTCTTACAAGGTAAAGAAGGAGCAAGAGTTCTTGGAGTTGAAGCAAGGTAGCATGTCGGTTGCTGAATTCACTAAGAAGTTTGAAGAGCTGTCCTATTATTCTACACATAACGAGTATGCTGAGAACGAAGTCTGGAAGATGAATCAGTATAAACGAGGTTTAAGTGGCGAGATCGACACTGCAGTGAGTCTGCAGAGAACTGCAAGTTACGATGAACTGGTGCATGATAGTTTGGTGGTTGAAGCAGGACTTGCTAAGACCTCGAAAGAAAGATCAGCAGCTTTTGAAAGAAAGAAGAGTAGAATGTCAGATAAGTATCATGACAAGCTTAAGCCTAAAGGATCCCCACAAAGAGGAAAGCAATCCAATTCACCCAAAACTTTCCCTACTTGCAAGACGTGTGGTAGGATGCACAAAGGAGAGTGCCTCTTCGGTGCTGGTATTTGTTATGGATGCAAGCAGCCAGGACATTTTATAACAGAGTGTCCTAATAGGCGTGTTAAAGGAACAGCTGAAGGGACAACCACTAGTAAGGGCAGAGTATATTCCCTTGATGGCGCAAAGGCTCTGGCTAATGAAGATTTGATTGCCGGTATGTGTTATCTTGGTTCAAATCCAGTAAAAGTTCTTTTTGATTGCGGCGCTACTTGTTCTTTTATTTCATATAAATGTGTTGAGACGCTGCAATTGCCTTTGTCTCCGTTGAATCCTCCAATGTTAGTATCTACCGCTACTGAAGGCGGAATTGAGGCAAATTATGTTTGTGAAAACTGTCCTATCACTGTGTCTAGTAAGACTTATTATGTTGATCTAGTGTGTCTCCCGATGGAGCAACTTGACGTGATCTTAGGCATGGATTGGCTTTACGCTAACCATGTGTACATCGGATGTTCTGAGAAGAGTATTTATATGCCGACCAGTGATACGGTGGAAGGTGTGGCTCTGTCTGAATTGATTAACCGCACCCACCAGTTAATTCAATTTATCTGTGCTCAAGATAGAGGATTTTATGTTATGCTCACTGTGGCTTCAGAATCAGAGTTAAGTCCCAGTGATATTCCTATTGTGAATGAGTACTTAGATGTTTTTCCTTCGGAAGTAACTAATTTACCTTCAGAGCGTGAGGTGGAATTCTCTATTGATTTAATTCCAGGAGCGGAGCCAATATCTGTGGCACCGTATAGAATGTCACCTACAGAACTTAAAGAGCTGAAAACTCAGTTAGAGGAATTAATCCAGAAGCATTTTATCAGACCCAGTGTGTCACCTTGGGGTGCTCCAGTTCTGTTAGTTAAGAAGAAAGATGGAAGCATGAGGCTGTGTATAGACTACCGCCAACTGAATAAAGTGACCATCAAGAACAAGTATCCTCTACCAAGAATTGATGATCTCCTAGATCAGCTCAAGGGAGCAACGGTATTTTCGAAGATTGATCTTCGGTCAGGTTACCATCAGATTCGCATTAAGTCTTCTGATGTGTCCAAGACGGCGTTTAGAACGCGCTATGGGCACTATGAATTTCTGGTTATGCCTTTCGGTGTAACTAATGCTCCAGCAGTATTTATGGATTATATGAACAGAATATTTCAGCCTTACCTGGATCAATTCGTGGTGATTTTTATAGATGATATCTTGATCTATTCCAAGGATCCTCAGGAACATGCTCAGCATTTGAGAATTGTATTGAATGTTCTTAGAGACAAGCAGTTATATGCAAAATTCAGCAAGTGTGAGTTCTGGTTATCCGAGATTAAGTTTTTGGGTCACGTTATTTCTCAAGGAGGAGTAGCCGTTGATCCATCCAAAGTTGAAGTCGTTCTCAATTGGGAAAGACCCAAGAATGTGGCTGAAGTCAGAAGTTTCTTAGGCTTGGCAGGTTATTACCGAAGGTTTATTATGAAGTTTTCTCAGATTGCCTTGCCTCTGTCACGCCTCACCAGAAAGGATATGCCCTTTATTTGGGATGAAGAATGTGAAGAGAGCTTCAGAGTTTTGAAAAGAAAATTGACTAAAGCACCAGTGTTGGCAATACCAGATCCTGAAAGGAGATACACCGTTTTCTGCGATGCATCCTCTAAAGGACTGGGTAGTGTTCTTATGCAAGGGGAGAATGTGATAGCTTATGCATCTAGACAGCTCAAGACTCATGAAGAGAATTATCCTACCCATGATCTTGAGTTAGCAGCTATAATTTTTGCATTGAAAGTATGGAGGCATCATTTGTATGGTGCACAGTTTGATTTGTTCAGTGATCACAAAAGTTTGAAATATTTGTTTGATCAACGAGACTTGAACATGAGGCAGAGACGATGGATGGAATACTTGAAAGATTTTGATTTTGATTTGAAATACCACCCAGGAAAGGCAAATGTGGTAGCAGATGCTTTGAGTCGAAAGGCTTTAGTTAAAGCTGAAGTGATGATGCATACATGTGGGTTATATGAAAAGTTTAGAGATCTTAACCTCCATGTTACCGAGCTGGATGGTGGCATCCTGTTGAACAAGTTAGAGATTTCGTGCGACCTACGGCCTAGGATTGCACAAGCGCAAACTATGGATATGGACCTTCAGAGGAGAGTTAGTCAATCAGAGTTTTCTTTGGCAACGGATGGTACAGTGCTGTTTAAAGGAAGAATTTATGTTCCGAATGATGCGGAATTAAAAAGGGTGATTTTAGAAGAAGCGCACAAGAGCAGTTTCAGCATTCATCCAGGTACTACCAAGATGTATCAAGATTTGAAGAAAAATTATTGGTGGCCTAGCATGAAAAGGGATATTGCGGAGTTTGTGTCGCGATGCATTGTATGTCAGCAGGTAAAGATTGAACATCAAAGGCCTGCAGGAATGTTAGTACCTTTGGAAATTCCTCAATGGAAATGGGAAGAGATAACTATGGACTTTGTGAGTGGATTGCCTCGGACACAGCGAGGACATGACTCTATTTGGGTAATAGTGGACCGGTTAACCAAGTCTGCTCATTTCTTGCCGGTTAAGACTACTTACCGAGCCTCTCAGTATGCCGAATTGTTTATTTCGGAGATTGTGAAACTTCATGGTGTTCCTGTTATTATTGTATCTGATCGCGATCCGATCTTCACCTCCCACTTTTGGAAAGCTTTTCAGAAAGCTTTAGGGACGAGATTAAAGATGAGCACGTCCCATCATCCTCAAACAGACGGACAATCCGAGAGGACTATTCAGACGTTAGAGGATATGTTACGTGCATGTATCCTAGAAGATGGAGGAAGTTGGAATGATCACCTACCATTGATTGAATTTTCTTACAACAACAGTTACCATTCTAGTATCGGTATGGCGCCTTATGAAGCCTTGTATGGTAGGAAATGTAGAACCCCACTTTGTTGGACTGAGGTCGGAGATAAGAGTATTTTAGGACCTGAGATAATTCAGGAGACGACCCTAAAGATTAAATCCATTCAGGATAAAATGAGAATAGCCCAAAGTCGCCAGAAGATCTATGCGGACAAAAGGCGAAGGCCTTTAGAGTTTGAAGTGGGAGATCATGTATTCCTCAAAGTTACACCTAAGTTGGTCCTAAGAGGAGCTTTTAGAACCAAGAAACTTTGTCCAAGGTATGTCGGGCCATTTCAGATACTTCGACGTGTCGGTCCAGCAGCTTATCAGTTAGCGCTACCACCGGCTATGTCAGGTTTACACGATGTCTTCCATGTCTCTCAACTGAGGAAGTTCATTCCCGATCCTTTTCAACCAGTAGAGTTGGATAGTTATGACTTGAGATCAGATTTAACATTTCAACCTGAGCCAGATCAGATAATTGATCGTGATGTTAAGTCTTTGCGGAACAAAGAGATTCCAATTGTTAAGGTGGTTTGGAAAGGCTCTCCCTACGGCGAAGCAACGTGGGAGCTAGAATCCGAGATGCAAGAGAACTACCCGCATCTATTTTCAGGTAAATTCTAAATTTCGAGGACGAAATTTCTTTAAGGGGGGTAGATTGTAATATCCCGCGTAGATGTAGCGGTTAACAGCGTAGAAACTTAGTGAGCAAGCATGGCAAATATGTAAATAAGTGGAAATGGCAATTATGTAAATATTTGAAAAGGGGAGATTATTTAAAAAGAAGGTAAGATATTTCTTACCATTTTTCTACCATTCTCTACACCCTTCCAAAATCAGTTTTACTCTCCCTCCTTCCCTCAATCACACGCCCTCCCTCACCTTGCCATCACCCCTCAATCTTTCACTCAATTCTTGTGAAGTTCTTACTAGTGAGCTTGGCTTGGAAGTTAGAACAAGAGAAAGAAAAGAAGAACAAGGAAGTATCAAGAGAAGAGTTAGATTGGAGCAAGTTAGGGTTTTTGGAATTCAAAGCTTAATCAGCACCAATTGAGGTTTAAGGTGAGCTCCACAGGGTTTTAGAACCCGCTCTGAGTAAGTTTGAGTGTATTGAGTATTTTAAGCAAAGTTGCCATTTTAGTGCCCTAATTTCATTTTGCTTGTGATTCCTTGATCATACATGTTGTAACCTATCATTATGTATTAGAAATTCTTCTCTTAAGATGTTATGATGTATGGGTATGATTAGATTAGCCAAAAGGGTGAAAATCATGTTTTGAACTTGCCCTATGCTATCCAACTACACGCAAAATCGTGTCACGATTTTGCAACCGTGTCATGATTTCATAGGCAGAACATGCTACCAATTCTGGGTAGAAAATCGTGACACGATTTCCAAATCGTGTCACGATGGCACAGGGCACATGGACACTTTGTTTTTCTTCCGTCTCTGCACCATTTCGGCTATCTAATACTGCTCCAGACTCAATAAACAACATGTAATGGTTAAGTGTCGCTATTAAGCATTAGAAGAACCATCCTTTATAGAATGTATAGATTAATATGGATTGATGATAGGTACAATATTAAGAGATGGATACCTTAATCCATAAGTTATCATAGAGGAGTAAGGGAGCTAATATTGGGATTATCCCTTACTAAGCAAATTTCATACACTCAATTAAGTATGTGTAAGCCCAAGAATGATATAGAATTCAAGTTAGGACCTTTTATAGGTTAAGTATTCAAGAATTATTGAGATATTAAGCCGTGGCCTTCGTCGTTCACGCTAGTGGGACACGAATGGTCCATGCGAAAGTAAATACTTTTATGGAAGAATTTTAAGTCGTGACTTTCGTCGTTCACGCTAGTGGGACACGAAAGGTTCATGCATAAGTTAAAACATATTAATTCGCGTCTCTCGTCGTTCACGCTAGTGGGACACGGGAGGTATACGCGTAAGTTAAGATTATTATTAAGTCGTGTCTTCTGCTGTTCACGCTAGTGGGACACTGGAGGTTCACGCTAGTGGGACGTGTTATTCCGCAAGGATGACCGCACGACGACAAGAGGAGTCCGGTGTTAGCCTGATATGATAGGAATTTTCACCGGTAAGAAGGGAGATGTACTTCGGGGTTACTCCACCCGGATGCACTCCGTAAAATGAACTCAGATAATTATTGATTGTTCAACGCTAACTTCTAACTTAAAGATACGAAAAGATGAATATGTATATTTATATTTATTGAGAACTATGCTAATTAGTTCCTAGTGAACAAGAAGTGATCATAGAATGTCCCCAAGATCACTAAGTATAAGTTAAGTTAGATTATGATGAGAATTGATTGAGACAAGTAGCGATCTTAGGTTTCCCCTTGATCGCGAAATCAGTAAAGAATGACGGCGATCGTAGGTATCCCAAAGATTGCCGAGAGTAGGCACGGCGACCCTAGGTTACCCCGGTGGTTGCCAACAGTAGGTAGGGCCGGAGCTCACTGAGACGTTATGTCTCATCCCTTTCCTTCTGGTGCAGGTTCGCAGGTAGCACGACGTAAAGGTAAAGAGAAAGCTTTGGATTGATCGTGCTGATTACTTGTTTATGTATATTTGTTCCAGATGATATCTGTAGTATGATGTATTTTGTTAAAAGAAATGTATCGGATAATGAAATTGTATGAAGACTCCTATTATGTATAATCAAATGTAAATTTTCTATATTGTATTTAATGTATCCGGTACGAAATTTTAATACTCGTAAGAGATCCTAGACAATCTCTATATGGGTGTTACATATACCCTCATAAAAAATTGTTAAGCATTAAATACATTCAAATATTAAAAAGACAAACATTAAATTAGGGGTAGAAAAGTCTTTTAAACAATAACTCCACCTTAAAAGTTGTGACATTTTTTTATAAATAGTACCAAAAAGTTTTTTGAAAATTTTCTTATATATATGATCGGAGGGAGTAATCTTTTTGGCATTTTCAAAACAAAACAAAAAACTAAATAATAATACATTTGTAAATAATAATAATAATAGTAATAGTAATAGTAATAATAATAATAATAATAATAATAATAATAATAATAATAATATGCAAGGTATGATTATAATGAATTATTTATCAAAAAATTATAATGAATTAAATATATTTTTTACTAAAAGGCAATAGTCATTTATTCAAATTGGTACAAATTTCAAAGTCGGTAAAACTAAAAAGGATGGATGTGTAAACAAATGCACAACATCCAAGTTTACAGTAAAAACGGCAACAACAAAAAAATATTTTCTATCATTGTAAAAATATATCACTTTTTATTTTGGTCGTTGTTGTTTTATTTTATAAATCACTGGCATATTTATTTACGTTAGAAACAATTTCTCTAATATGTGTCCACAAGTTCTAGCTTAACTGTCTTTAAAAAAAAAGTTATACCTTAACTGGTAAAAGTGCTGAAATTGTTAAGTTAGCCGCTATGACGGGAGTTCGAACTCTGGTCCCTGCACTTGTGATTTGTGTCTGTGAGTTTTAATTGTTATTTGTCATTTCCTCTATTTACGAGAGAGATAGAGAGAGAGAGAGAGAGAGAGAGAGAGAGAGAGAGAGAGAGAGAGAGAGAGAGAGAGAGAGAGAGAGAGAGAGAGAGAATCTCTCTAATATGTAGGTCATTAGAGTTTAACTTTTTTTGAAAGAAAGTCATTAGAGTTTAATGTCTCCATAATACTTTCTCCGTAACAAAATATATATAAAATGGATTTAAAAGGTCAAAAGTCTAAATTTTAGACCAAATACATTTAACTTTTTAAATCTTTTTTTTTTAAAAAATATGAGTTACATAGAAACTAAATTTACACATTCAAAGACCCGTTGCAAATTGCAACATGAACAAATTTTACAAAAATTATAAAATAAAACAAAGAAAAAAAGATATATTTGCGATCAATAAAATCTATTTTTTTATAGATACTAATAACCAAAAGTATTACCCCCTCTGCTCTTGAATATAAACAACAAAAAAAATCATATTTTATAGTCTGAAATATAAGCAAAATTTAACTAAATCCGTCAAATTTAATGTTTTTTTTTAAAAAAAAATAGTCTTTAATTAATTTATATTTTATTTTTAAATGACTCTCTTAATATCATATAATAAGTTCTCAATTTAGAGAATACAAAAACATTTTATGTTACTTTGAAAGAGGTTCGAACTCTGGTCCCTACACCTGTGTTTGTGAGTTTCAATTGTTATTTGTCATTTCGTCTATTTACGAGAGAAAAAAATCTCTCTAATATGTAGGTCATTAGAGTTTATTTATTTATTTAAGAAAAGTCATTAGAGTTTAATGTCTCCATAATACTTTTTCCATAACAAAATATAAATAAAATGGATTTAAAAGGTCAAATGTTTGTAGTCTAAATTTTAGACCAAATACATTTGACTTTTTAAATCTGTTTTTTTAAATATGAGTTACATAGGAACTAAATTTACACATTCAGAGACCCGTTGCAAATTGCAACATGAACAAATTTTACTAAAATTATAAAATAAAACAAAGAAAAAAAGATATATTTGCGATCAATAAAAACTATTTTTTATAGATACTAATCACAAAAGTATATACCCCCTCTGCTCTTGAATATAAACAACGACAAAAATCATATTTTATAGTCTAAAATATAAGCAAAATTTAACTAAATCTGTCATATTTAATGTTATTTTTTTAAAAAAATAGTCTTTGATTAATATATATTTTATTTTTCAATGACTCTTTTAATATCATAAAATAAGTTCTCAATTTAGAGAATAAAAAAATACTTTCTGTTACTTTGAAAAAATTAAATGACCTTAAATATTATTAATTTATTTTGGTCAAGTTGTCTAATGACTAAAAATTGACTTTTTAAAGGAGAATAAATGAAAAATTTGGTGTTTGAACACCGACCCTTACATATCCCAATACTCAACTAAGTTATAATCACGGAAACACTTAACTATTTTCGTTAAAGGGTGCAAAGTAGCTTTTTTTATTTCCCTTACACACACGAGACTGGAAAAATTTATTTGTAAGGACTAAAAAAATGTATTTAATCATTATAATATTTTAGAATTACGGTTTCATCTCTAGAGGAAGTCAAAAACAATGTATGAAAATTGCCCCTCTTCTATAAATACAAGGAACTGTTTAGTTTATGCCCATACCAACATTGAGACAGACACTCTTTTCCTCTTGCATTATAGTCCCCACGAATAACACAACACATTAAACACAAGCATCATCAAAACGGAGGACAAAGGGAGAGCTAGTTGTAGCAGGAGGAGAAAAATGCGGTTGTCTTACGTTTGTGAGGGACAACAAAAGGAATTGGGAAGACAACAAGCACCTGGTTCTTGTCCTTATTGTGGTGGCAAAGTTGAAGCCATGGATGTTGAGGTTCAATCCAAGCTCTGCTTTTTACCTATGTGCTTTCAGATCAAGAGGAGATACTTTTGTACCCATTGTTCTAAACGCTTAGAAATTTTGTTTGACTAAACTATGCTTCATATTTGTCTTGATTGGCCATTGAAATAATAATTATAGATGAAAATAACTGGGGGTAGTGGGTTATGTTGTTGTTATTGTTGTTGTTGTTGTTATTTGGTGTATTATATTTTTTTCCTTGGTGTATGTTTATGATCATCTTGTTGTTTGTTCTTAAAAATAGGCCCCATATTGAGGACTTTTGAGATGGTTATTCAGTTTCAATCAAATCAATACTCGTGGTACTGTAGATCCGGATAATCTTTATCGATTTGTATCTCAATATTTTGAAGTTGAAGGCTTAAAATTAGTAGTGTCTTATTTTTTTTGTCTTTTTGGGATAATAATTCTTGTTAAAGTGGTTGGTGATAAATGTGGATCATTAGAGATTCAACGTTGTTCCTTTTATTGTTAAGCCAGCCTTTTGGTTAAGGGAGGGAAGAGGACTCGGACTCGCACAATAAAGAATTAAGGAATGAGTTTAACATGTTTATAAGAAGAGGTGCGTAATTCTCAATTAAAAGTCATGATTTTTAAGAATTCAGGTTAGTTTAACTCAAATGTTATAAAATTGACTTGTAAGATAAAGAATATGTCATCTAATCGACGTGAGACTCTCAACCATACTCTCCTATAAATTTAATTTATATCTATAATCTTAATTATGGTGACATCTAAGAAGAAGTTTGCATATTGTTACACATGTTAATATCTTATAACCAAATATTAAAATTAAGGTAAATTCTCACATATCTTGATATTTACGGGTGTCTTGTTAATATCTTCAAACTACTAGAGTGTTCACAACAAATTAATGGTCAAATATTAAAATTCTAAGCAGTAAAGAAGAGGGGTATTAGAAGTTCAAATACGCGTTAAAAGTCAAATGTCTCGACAACCTTTATTCTCATACATATGATCCACACTATTGATATGTACAAACAATACATGCTCTTTTCTTTTGATTGATTAATATTTTGACTAACAGAAAAGAACTGGAATGAATTTTATATATATATATATATATATATATATATATATATATAATACACATTGTAATTTAAATATTTTATTTCATAAAAAGATTATGATTCTTTAATTTAAATATTTTGAAAGTTCCTAGAAGTTACCAGCAATGTATAATATATTATGAGAAATAATATTTATTCAATATAATAGTTTTTCTTTTACTAATTCAATGTATATTAAGTAGTGCAATAAATATTTGTTAGACTTTGCTAACTTTTTGATAATTTAAAAATGAATTTGTATTTATAGATAAAAAAAATTCTCAAAAGAAAGGAACGAAGATGGTATATTCTAACCAAACATTGAATTTATTTTTACAATTAAGCTTTACGTTAAATAATGAAGTAAGTTTGAAACAAAATGTTAATTAAAACTTACAAATTATTTTTTTTTAAGAGAAAGAAAATTATATTAAATAAAAAAAGAAGTACAAAGACTGAGGATAAGAACATGACCCAGTTAATCCACACAAACCCTAACGGGTATTACAAACATTGTCAAAAACAAAAGTGGAACCAACCCCTAATGAGTACAAAAAGAAGAGCAAACAACCACCCATCAAGATACGGATAGATGCTTGGTGAGGTAACCCATTAATTCAAAATTTCAACTTGCAAGATGATGATGACCTCAATGCAAATTCAACGGTTAGTGAATTTATTCAAAATTACCATTGGAATATGCCAGCCGATTTGTGCCAAAATCTTCCAGTCCTGAGGCAACTTGTGGCGCAAGTTATCATACCGTCCAAGCAAAAGCGTGATCAATTGATTTGGAATGCTACAACTTTTGATAATCCATCCTTCAAAAATTCTTTTCTATTCAAATCTCTTAAATCTCAAGAGCTAAATAGGGCTACAGCTATTTGGTCTAAATTAAGATATCCCTCCTTCAAAATTCTTGCTTGTATTCCATGATGATAAGCTAAAAGAGAGAGGTTGTAATTTGCCTTCAGTCTGCAATCTGTGTCGGTGCCATGAGGAAATTATTCCATTTCTCTGCTCATATGCAGTCCATATTTGGTGTTGGTTTGCATTGGTTCTTAATTCAACATTGCATTTCTCATCATTAGATGACATTTTGAGCCTTTGTGAGAGAGGTTAGTCACCTTAGTGTAAGTTGGTCATCAAATCTACCATTATTAATTTATGAATGCTATTTGGTCTACTAGAAACAATTCCAGGTTCAACAAGAAAATCACTCCTTCGAAATCCTATATTTCTCAAATCATATCTAATGTTTCACTAGTTGGGAACAAATCTAAGCTTTCTTCCATTTCTTCAATGACAGAATTTGTGATCCTTAAAGCCTTCAAAGTAAATATACATCATCCAAATGCCCTTATCATCAAGAAAGTAGTGTAGCATCCTCCTACTGAGCAGTGGATCAAATGCCACTGTGATGGAGCAGCTATTGGTAATCCTGGTGCCTTAGCTTTTGGAGGTAATTTAAGAAACAGGTTTGGTCAATTTTTAGGTTTTTTTGCATAATACTTGGGCATTGGTAACTCTCTAAATGCTTAGCTCTTTGGGGGCAATGAGAGCTATTAAGATAGCCAAAGACAAAAACTGAAATAATTTATAGCTTGAGAAAGACTCTATGCTTATGGTTTTAGCTTTAATTCCTTTGTGGTGGTGCCTTGGCAGATATGGAACAATTGTATTTCCATGTCTTCCTATATGAACTTCGTGGTATCTCACATACATAGGAAATGCAATAGTTGTGCTGATAAGCTAGCTAAAACAAGGCTATCCTTGAATTCTTTTGTCTATCACTTTTCCATTCCTATATCTGTTAGAGAAGATTATGTTAAAAAACAGGCTAGGGGTGCCTTGTTTTAGTTAATCAAATTTAGCGAGCTGGCTTCTTGCTTTTCACCTAGTTAAAAAAAAAATGATACCAGGTACCCAATTTTTTTGTTATAATCGTTGTCATTCAAACAACACAAAGTAAAACAATCACGAAAATCATTTTAGATAGATTACATAGTTGGGTAGAGATATTTATATGTCCGGTCATTGAAATTATAAGTAACAAAAAGAGTAAAAGTAATTTTTTATTACTTTATATTTGTGTGTTGATTTATTGGATATTCACTTTTTTTTTTACCTTTAATAACCAACTTCTTAAGAAATGATTTCCAAAAATTTAAAAAAAAAATTGATTTTTTGTTATGCAGCTACCCACGGCCCATACAGGCTAGACGAATGGGTAACAATTTATTTAGGGTCGAGCTAAAAAGCAATAGAAAAATCTAGACTAAAAATTTAAAGTTCAATCCCTCCAATTTATCGGACTTGGCGTGCTGACCCATACATGCCAACTCATTTTGACAACTTTACTAACGAGGATTCTTTCAACTAATAGGGAGTGAATTCTCTTAATTGATTTTGTTTTTTTTTTTGAATTATATAGAGATCTTGACAATCGATAATGTAAAAATCAATGGTTAAGATCTCCACGTTATTTTTTCAATTATTTTTTTAATTGAGAGGATCCATTTCTAATTCTCCAACGTGAGAGCACTCTCTCTCTTCTCTAACGTGAGAGCACCACAATTAAAAATAAAATGTATGTTTCTTGATTAGAAATTGAGATAGTTTAATTTGACTAGTAAATCATTGTTGTAATGATGTAAAACAATTATTTGGACCTATTCAGTTTTTTGAGGTACTAAATTAGAGTGATAGAATACTTATTAGGTATTTAAATTAAAAATTATAAATAAGTTATGTGTACATGTGAGACCGACAAAAAATCCATTTAAAGATAGTACCTTTTTTTAAAGAAAAAATAGTACCATTTTGGATGCTTTAAGTTTACAAAATAATCTATAAAATATACTATTTAATCTCATAAATAAAAAATAAATTCAATCAACTTTAAATTATTAAATGACTATAAAATATAGGTATTTTAAACAATTAAAATTATAAAGATTAAGTCAACAATTATTAAAAAAATTATATTTAAAAAATTCATACAAAAAAATTAATAATATTTTTTAAGGGAATTAATTGAGGGGGAGGGAATTATTAATATTTTAATAAATTATGTAAATACAGAATTATGATACATAAATTTGTAAATACGTTTTGAGCTTTGTAACTTTCTTTAATCTGGTGAGCCATCAAGATATAGTACACTCACCCAAAAAAATTATGTACAAAACAAAAGAACAAATAATTTATGCAATTATTTCTTGAACTCATACTTACTTCCCTAAAATGATATCAACTAGACCTTATCACGATATTTTTTACCGGAAATGTGACACGGTCATTTTCCACCACAACCACGGTTTCATATCACTTGCATAAATGGAAAAACAATGAGCAAAGCTTCACAAAAAAAGTGTCCTGTTTGTGTTGCTGTAAATAGTAGCCACGAGCACACTAGTCCAATCTTACAACAGCCAAACCAAATCTGATGCTGTTTTACCACAACTAGGTCGATGCCAACTATAACGTCTAACAATCGAAAGCAACGTGTGAAAGTGAAAGCAACTTTGTTACTCTTTTATTTTGATTTTATTTCTTATTTTTTTTTAAGTTTTTATATTGAACTTAGTTCATTCTTACAAAACTGATTTTTAAAATAAAAGGTACACTTTTTATAAACTTTAATAAGAGTTTATCTTTATTCAACGAAAAGTCAGATTTTCTCACTACACTCTTTCACATCCAATATTATCAAGCTCAGTATCAATATAAACAATGTGTGGTTCGAATCAATATGTTTTGATGTCATGTTAATTAATTTTTATATTGGACCTAATTTAATCCTTAAGAATCCGGTTTGTTTGTAAGGTGGAATCTACTATTTATTTATAAGCTCCGATTAGATCTTATTTTAGAATTATGAGTAATATCAATCATTAATCAATGTAGAAATTGTAGGTATATTAAAATGAATTGTGAATTTATTAAAAAAATGATTTTCTCACGTTACCCATTAGAATTACCATTTCAACCTTGGAGGAAGTCCAAAATAAGGCACCAAAAGTTGCCCCTCTTCTATAAATACAAGTAACTCTCCTGTTTATGCCCATACCAACATTGAGACATACACACACTCTTCTCCTCTTGCATTGCAGTCCCCACAAGTAACAAAACACAGTACAAGCATCATCATCAAAACGGAGGGAAAAAAGCAAGCAAGTTGTAGCAGGAGGAGAAAAATGCGGTTGTCTTACGTTTGTGAGGGACAACAAAAGGAATTGGGAAGACAACAAGCACCTGGTTCTTGTCCTTATTGTGGTGGCAAAGTTGAAGCCATGGATGTTGAGGTTCAATCCAAGCTCTGCTTTTTACCTATGTGTTTTCAGATCAAGAGGAAATACTTTTGTACTCTCTGTTCTAGACGCTTAGAAATTTTGTATGACTAAACCATGCTTAATATTTGTTTTAATTGGTCATTGAAATAATAATTAGAGATGAAAATAACCAGGCCTGGTGGGTTATGTTATGACTTATGAGTATTATTTTTTTAATTTTTTGGTAATAAGTATTATGTATTTTTTCTTTTGTTTATGTTTATGATTATTATTTTGTTGTTTGTTCTTCTGGGTACTATAACAAGTCCAACATGTTTAACCGGTACCTCAAAATAGGCCCCATATTGAGTACTTTTGAGATGGCTTTGTTTGTCTGAAGTTTTGAATTATGGTTCACACTATTCAGTTTCAATCAAATCAATGCTTGTGGAACCGTAGATCTGGATAAACTTTATCGATTTGCATCTCAATATTGTGAAGTTGAAGGTTTAAAATCAGAAGTGTCTTATTTGTTGTCTTTTTGAGATAAAACAATTCTTGTGAAAGTGACTAGTGATGAATGTGGATCATTAGAGATTTAAAATTGAATTTTCCATTGTCATACTGCTAATGCTGGGTAAATATATGGCAATGAAACACAATGCAGAACAGGACTTGTCAATTATCATACGGGTACAATTTTAATTTTAGTTATAACTTATACGGATGATGCATTGTTGTGCACTTGGTGGGTCAGTTTCTGAAGATGCTTGATATTTAAAAGACTTTGCTAAGCTGAATGAACTTTGCTTCAGTCATATATCCATCCACCAGCCATGTGAAGAATCCAAACAGAGACCAACAAGCCAAATTCAGCCAAACGTTCTTCTTGTGCATGCAGACTACCTGACACAGAAATGCAGAAAATTAAATTGCGGGGAAGTGATGTTAGAAACTTCAAACAGCAAGATTCATTTTCACGCAACAAAAATGTTTCAAAATAGACCTTAAGTTTGCATTTGTTAGTCAAAATAGTTTCTGAAGTGACAATAAGTAAGTATATTGAAAGACTAATATGACAATATTAACGAAGTATTTTAATGTTAGAGACTATTTTTACTAACGAAGTGTACAATCAGAGACTATTTTAAAATTTTGATACATTGAGAGACTATTATGACTACTTCTTACACATTCAGGGACCAAAATAATTATTGCTCCTTATAAATAAAACACAATATGTTAAGAATAATAACTAGTCAACAACCTTGTGCAAAACTTGTGGAAACAAATAAGTACAGCACATTTGTTATGATTTATACATTTTTGAAGTTGGTTTTGTTTTTACTGGTAGCAACTGCAAGTGTTGAACGTGTTTTTTCAACTATGAAAGTTGTGTTTAGTCAGCTATGTAACAAAATGGGTGATGAGTGGCTAAATAACTGTCTTGTAACTTATATAGAAAGAGATGTTCTTTTAACAATTAGCAATAATGTCATTTTAGCTCATTTTCAATAAATGAATAGAAGACGATTTTCATTGCAATATATTGTATCAAATAATGTTATTTTTTATTTTTAATATAGTTTGAATTATTGTTTCTTTAAAATTTTAGCCCTACATATACCAAATGTCTAGATCCGCCTCTGCATGATGGAGACCGTTGTGTTTGTGTTGTGAGTTTGAAGTTACATATTGCTTAAAAAAATGTATGTTAAACATTTTACAACGAGAGGACACGTAAAACGAAAACCTTCAAGTTTTTAGTTGAAGTGTGTGTTGTCAAATTCTTTATATGGTTGTGTTTTATTCAATTGTGGATGATCTATACGCTTCCCTCGTGATCGAACGAAATTAACCAAATTGATTTAAAGGAACTATCTAATCAACTAAATTGACCAAAAGCGTACGTAAAAGGAGTGTCCACTTAAAGAATCCAAAATATAAATACTCCCTTTTAGATACTTAAATGGAGCATACGTGTAAATACCATTCATTTATAATTTTTTAATAAGTTAACAATGTTTTACCCCTGTAATATATGTCATTTCCGATTTACCCCCTGTGATTTATTTATTTAGATTTCGTCCTTGTAATTTGAAGATTTTTTTGTTTTGGACCTTCATGAATTTTGACTGTACAAAATTGATGATATGACAGGTGGTAAATCGGAATTTGCTCAAATTACAGGGGGCGAAAGTACCATAAATTTTGTAATTTGATGTCATGAAGGTCCAAAACGAAATAATCTTCAAATTCTAAGGACGAAATCTAAAAAAATAAAATTACGGGGTGTAAACCGAAAATGACATATATTACAGAGGGTAAAACACTATTAACCTTTTTTTAATAGTAGTATTTAATTAGCACTTCATCGCTTCAAGCCAATGACTCTAAAAAAATTTAACGAGTCACATAAATAACTATATCATTACAATTCAACACCCATTTATTTTAATAATAAAAATAAAAATTTGTGAGCTCCCCAGAAAAAACAATGTTGGTGCTTATTTGAGTTACTCAACTCAATAAGCACCTTTCACTTTTTCTCCCGAGTGGGAGTACCTATGTAAAACTGAGGCTGAAACCAGGATGAACCGATTTAGGCTTTGCAAGTCTTATGTTTGTTCTATTAAAAATTTGAAAGTCTAAGTATGACATGTAGTATGTCATATGCTTATTTCTTAGGCATGAACTCCGTCTTTTGAAAGTTTGATATAATCTATTAGTATGTTTAAAAACTTATTTCATATGAACATATTTAAATAAGTAATCATATTTATGTTTAAGTAGACTAATGAACTAATAGCTCAACGAGTAAACATTTTTTTTTGACATTTAACAAGATATTTATGTGTGTAATAGATGGTACAATTGGAAATAGAAATTAAAATTGCATTAAAAATGGAAAGTGATTGTTTTTTGGAACAAATTATTTTTGTAAATGTGACACTTAGACCATCCACAATGCTGAGTGCTTCACCAAGCACCTATTTAGTACCATACTAAATAGTATAATATACGTGTGTCTATGGATAATGGTGGTTATGGAAGCATCGCATCTCTTTTCAATGTCTTTTCAATTTTTTAGGAATTCGTTTAATAAATCATAGTGAAATAAATAAATTTTGTTTAAATGTAATGATATATGTTATTTGTGAGACCAATTTAACAACAAGCCAAAATGAAATATATTAGTAAAAAAATGTATTCTACCTCGCATAAGATGTACCAGAAAATAACACAAGAGTTCAACAATGTTACAATTCAGAAAAACAGGAACACAAGGAACAAGAAAAATTAGTCAATGCCCAAACTAATATACTCCCTTCGTTCTCAAATATAAGCAACTTTTCACTTTTTAGATTCATTGAATAAATGATGTATATGGTCTATATTTGATACCACATACATCATTTATTCAATGAATCTAAAAAATGAAAAGTTGTTTATTAAGACTAGAGAGAGTAAGGACTAAGCCACCCGTTGTGATAACAAAAAACAAAATTAGAATATTTTGCTTTCAGCCACCAATACGAAATCAACTTAATTTTGTCCAGAAGCTGGTGCATGAGCATTTCTGTATTATTAAAGATTCTATTGTTTCTCTCTTTCCAAATTATCCACACAGAAGCGAACCAAATGAGGTGCATAATAAACCGACGCAGTTTAAAATTGCACGTTGATTGTCCAAATTGAACAAAGTGGTTTGAAACACTAAACAGATTATGTGATGATATACTAAGCCAATTACGAATCAGCTGCCAAACAGAGTCAAAACGATCACAACCAACGAAAAGATGATTTGCCGATATTGCCACAATCACTAACACAAAGTTCTGAATCCTCGTAAATGATGCCTCATATGAAAAGATTATCCTTGATAGGATCCGATTGCGAAGAAGACGCGAAATAAAAAACAGAAACCTTCAAAGGAACTTTCTCATGCCAAATTAAATCCGCTAATAACGAAGGAGATTGTGACTTATTATTAGTGAAAAATTGACAAGCACTTTGAACTGTATAGCCTGCTATAGGATCTGGCTGTCATCATCGATGGTCTTCAACATCAACCTGCAAAGTAACAGCCTCTGCCGCCACTTCCATGCCTCCCTATCCTCCCCCACCCTAAAGAAAACATCTCCGCCGCTGAACTCCAACGATTTTCAGCCAACTCAAACAACTGCCTAACCTATCTTTGAGAGGAATACTACCTAATCAAGGATCCGTCCATACAAATGTTTTGACCCCATTACCAACCACCATTTTTTAAATTATCTTCGAACCAACTTCTTGCCCCTAATAGACTGCTTTATGTGTCACTCATTTGTCGTTCCATTAAGCTTTTCCAATAAACTAAATGTCAACAAGCAAACAATGATTTAGTTATGAATGTGTCTAGTATTATGAACCTCTCGAAATCTGTCAAATGTTATTTTTATGATTTTTTTTTAAAAATCTACATTGTTCCTAAATATAAGACCCTTTTAGAAAAAACACATGAATCATATCCATATTACAAGACCCTGATATGAACCACTCAATTTAAGACCCTCTTAAAAGACGTCTTATAAAAAGGGAGAAAGAAAAAACTTAAAAGTGTCTTATATTTAAGGACGTAGATAGTAGGAAGATCCACAATTGAATTAGATCAACATTACACCCGTATAACTATGATATGTAAATATGAAAGTACACCAATCATAGTTGAAATTTAAAATTTTAAAAATAAGAAATTTAAGATAAGAAAACTCAATTAATCTTTAAAGTTATAAGTTTTTTTTCAAATAAGAAACTTTAAAATTATTTCAATTTCAATGGAAAACACGTTTACAACAAAGATATTTAATCTAATAACCAATTATCAATATTTGTTATAAATAAAATGTTTAAACTAATGAGGATGTCCTAATTTATTTTTTGGTGTCGACCCTCTGATTCTCATGAGAAAGAGACACTAATAACCTGGAGAAGATAAATAAAGTCCGATAAAAAAATTGTTAATCTAGAGATCGAACTCAGGTTCTCATAAACAAAGCGTCATTTTTTTAATAAAAGAAAACACCATAAAAAATATCCACGTAGTTCCCTTTTTTTCTCATGAATGAACAAACTTATATATTATATCAAATTGTGAAACTTCTTTATTTAATAAACACATTTTTTATTTTTTTATTAGTTTGTGAGTTGGATATCTTCTACGTACAATTGCATAAATTAATCGTTCAAATAAGATATTATTACAATAGATGGCAAAACACTCCCTTAAAAAATTTAATAAAAGAAAACACCATAACAAAATATCCACGTAATTACCTTTTTTCATGAACAATTTTTTTTTTAAGGATTCATGAACAAACTTAAATGTTATATCATTTTGTAAAAGTGTTTTTTCCTTCATATTTGCGAAAAATGTTTCATATCAACCGTAAAATCTGGAAACACATTTAAAAACAGTTTTTTTTTTGTTAAGATGACATTTTTTACATGTTGATAAAAATAATATAATATTGCACCGATCATTAGATTAATAATATAATAATTATTTTTTTTAAAAAATAATATAATAATCAATAATTTAGTTTTTAAACCCCTAAAAAAAATTTAGTTTTTAAAATAATAAGTAGTATGATTTATCTTAATTGGTAGGGAGATTGCAACATGCAGGAATCGAAATTTGAACGGTTTTTTACTTAATCATCTTAAACGGTAAAATTTTGATCACTAGACTACTTGATCGGGAAAAAACAATAGTATAATTTATCTTTTACCATAAATCGTTAAGAAAATAAAAATAATAAATTTTTAAACGGGAAACCCTATTAATTTCTTATGTTCCCCTAAGGTAGGGGTTAATTAGTGGTATCAATTAGCTCTTAGTATATCGATCATAAAATTAGGAACACGCGTCTGAAATAAGGAAATATATTTTAATATTCTTTAAAAAAGGAAATACCATAATATCAAGCTCTTTGTTCTTATGAGTTATGACAGCTTTTTTATGTGTTAAGTAATTCCGTAAAATGAAAAATTTGCTAATAGCAATTCCGTAAAATTTGGTTGCACCGCGTTAAGATACATATTTAATTGGGAAACACAATTAATTAAAATAAAGAAATTAGTACATTTTATTTTTTTGTCTTTTGTAAAAAAAAAGGTTGTATGATTCAAATTTTATTACATTCAATTATTTTTTTAGAAACGAAACATGATAATATCACAATCTTTTTAGGTTGTATGATTCCGTAAATCCACACACCGCGTTACAATACACTTAATTATTTTAATAACATTAATGTAATTGAATTTCGGTAGTGTGATTGAGGGTTCACCACTATAAATAAATAAACATTACTGCCCCCACTATTTTCCACACAATTCAATTTCATTTTCAACCCAACCATAGTCTTACAACTCTTTCTCTGAAAATCTTAGCAATTGCCACTTACCAATAAAAAATGTTGAGGTCCGCTTCTCTTTTGATTGTATCAATGTTGATTCTCAGCATTTCATTGTTATCTAATGCAGTTGCCCCGGTAAACTCCCCAGCAATGTCTCCGACAAGTAATTCTCCTTCACCAAGTGTTGCACACTCTCCAACAATGTCTCCGGCAGTGAATGCTCCTTCACCAAGTGTGGCAAACTCTCCAGCAACGTCTCCGACAGTGAATGCTCCGGCACCAAGCGCTACTAATACACATGCTCCGGCACCAAGCGCTACTAATACACATGCTCCAGCACCAAGCGCGACCAGCACCGCTCATGCTTCGGCGCCAAGTGTTACTAAAACGCATGCTCCGGCACCAAGTCCTCGTCATTCGGGTTCTGCGAGATTGAGTGGTTATGTTGGTATCAATGTTGTGGTGGCTTTGGTCTTAGGAAGCTTTGTTTTTTAAATGTTACTAGTTTATTTATATGCATCTAAACATCGTTGCTTTTATTTCTTGTCTTTTTGTCGTTGAATTTCGTCTTACTCTTGTTTAGTTTGTGCTGATGTCTTTTCTGAACATTTTATTTCACTAGTTAAATTTTATGGAATATAGTTAATTGTCACGTTGAAAATTATGCTATTATTTATTTCAATTTTAGTTTTTTTATTAATTATTATTATTATTTTATTTTATTTTTACAAAAGAGGGTCTAAGCCTATATTAATCATCTCTTCTATCTGAAGAGGAATGAATTAAGAGGGATCATATCAATCAAATGGTTTTTTTTGGGTGTAGATGGACTATGATGACGTATTGCACGTGTTTTTCTAGTAGTAAAAATGGACCAGTTTTATAATAGTTCGCCTAAAATGGCATTGAAGAATGGAATTGAACAACGATTTTTCATCATGTTACAGAACAACGATTTATCATATTCTCCTAAAATGAAAAATTGAACAATAAAATTAGTCTTCCACCCTTCAAAAAAATTCGTCTTCCTATTTTTAGTCATAAATTTTAAAGTGGTAGCTTTATAAGACTGCTAACGATACAGTAAAAAATACATCGTCTGATCATTATTATAAGCAAAATTTACATTTTTTTAGATTCATTTAATAACTTATATATTTGGGTCAATATTATAGATCAAATACATGTGTTATTCAATGAACCTAAAAAGTTAAATTTTGTTTATAATATTGATCAAATGGTGTAGTTCGTATTAGACCTTGCATATTATTGCACACTAAGTAAAAAAACTAATTAAAAGTAATTAGTTTTTATTGAATTAATATGAAAATTTAAGTCATGTATAATTTCATTTTAATAAAAATCAAATTTTACTTATATTGAATTAGTTTTTATTGAATTGCCAACTATTCTGGAAAATTAAGTCTGCTTATTAATGCACACTAATTTCAGTAATAACCTTTTAAGTGCATTTTAATTTGTAAATTAAAACTACCCAAAATTTATGCATTAATTTGTTCTTCATCCGTCCCAAATTATAAGTCACTTTGACAATTTTACATAAATTAATAAATGTAGTTAATGTTGTATACAAAGAGTAATTATGAGTTATTTTCAAAATTATCATTCATTAATTGTATCAAAAACATAAATAAAAAGAATTAGAAAAATATAAAGTAAATAATAATAAAGGACGTAATGAGAAAATAATCATTAATGATTCATCGAGACAGGTGGATTAATTATTGTAAACTTACATATAGTTTGGGACAAACAAATTGTAGTGGAATGACATATAATTTCAGACAGATGAAGTAATTATTATGCGTGTTGTATTGGTCGTTTTGTTTTGTAAATATGTAACATGCAAATGTGAGAAGACTCACAATCTTGTATTTGACCATCTTAATAGAAACGAGTTGTTTTTTATCTTTTGATTAACATCTGTCACTGTGAGTTTTTTTTAGGTTTTTTCATTTACAGTTTTTATTATGATTGTGATCACTGTTACCAACCATGGGTGTCAACCGGATTTTTAAGTTAATTTTGCATCATAATTCTCACTCAGTTAAATAAGATATTTTTTAATCGTGATAATGGTTTCCATCGAAATTTGATGTTGTTTCATCAACATAATTGTTTGCGCACCAAATTGGTCATTCTGTTTTATAAATATGTAACATGCATGCAAATGTGAGAAGACACACAATCTTGCATTTGACCATCTTAATAGAAAATAGTGTTTTGTATCTTTTGACGAACATATTACCATGTTGTGTTTTTTTTTCTTTCTATCTTTTGGGATCACGGGGAAAAGTGGCAACCTTTTATGGTTTACGACCACTCTATCTGGGATGCAAAATTGACAGGTTTTGAAAAACCTGTTGAAATGCTCGTTGGGACCCTGTGGCTCGCCTCTGTCATATTGGTTTTTATTGAGGATTTTCCATACTAGCATCTTTGTTTCAAATACCATTGGGTTTGTCGGTTGAAACTCATGTGTGATTTTCTCCAGTTGTGTCTGCCAAAGTCTCTTAATGTTTGTCTCGATTTGTCTTTCAGTGTTATTTACCTTTATACCATGCACAATGAAACAACTAATGCCTTAGTAGTACTGTCTATGATCAATTATTGCTTATGAATATATTATTTATATTATTCCACAATTTATGAGTAAAATATTAAACAATAAAGACAAAACTTAATAATACAAAAAATCTTAATTAAATCGTAGTTGATCTGTTGAAATTAATCATCAGTCCCCGACAAGAACGCCAACAACTTGATGACCAGTGTAACAAATGTACTAAATTGTCGTCAATTAGAAATATTTATACTATAAGTTTATATCTGCATGGATTGTGAAATTCCGACTTAACAACTATGATTATGATTAGGATGTTTAACTTGGGGGGTTGTACCTGGCAATTTTTGATTGACTTAACGAAGTAAAATAGATGAAACAACGATTAGGTCATGTTAAATTCCATTTTCTTTCACTACTTGGTAAATGGGTCCAACATCTATAATTGTTTGCTCAGTTTCACAACATTTTAACAAAATAGATAAGCCCAATGTATTGGTACTTAACCTGCTTTTCCGGTCACAACCCCTCAATATCTTAGGCGAGTCTGTAACCATTGAAGATTTGAATGATCGTAAGCACAAGACAAAAGCTGAAATTCTTGTCCCTCACAAAAGCACAACACAACTTTTTGTCCCAAATACAAGTTGTGTAAATTAGCAAAAATTTGTTCAATACCATAGCAGTTTGTCCAATGTTGTTCAACCTTGTTATGCACTATTCTATCTTTTACTGTTATGTCAAGTACTTACCTTTAACAGATCAAAAACACTCTAACTTGATCGAACACTCTCAAGTAATTATAAAATGGAGCATAACAGCTAAAACAGGTGGTGGAAATAGTAAATCCATCTTGTTTATAGGGCCTAATAGCCCATATTAAAGTGGTAAAAATGTAATTAAAGATGTATTTGGGGGTTAATTTGTGAGGAGAATGTGTCATGAAAAAACCCTAAAATAAACCCTAACCAGTGAACAGAAGATGAATTAGAGTTGTTGGGTTGAAGAGTCCCTTTTCGTATGCCTGCAAATCCATCAGGTATCAAAGGAATTTCAACCCTCTTCACTTTCACTCCTCGTCAAGTTTTGTTAAGCAATCGAACCATGAAGAACGGAACCCTAAACTCTGAACAGAAGCAGAAGCTTCTTCTGAACCAATCAATTGCTCTTTACTTGGAACGCTCTGGATTCTCCAAAACCCTCAAAAAGTTTCTCTCTGAAGCCAAAATTGAGGTGGGTCACTTTCCATTCATTCGTTTGGACACTATTTTTGATAAAGTTTACATTTTTTATCTGTAGAATGTTGTATAATTGTAATGTTGCTTTTGAAGATGTTTTTTCATTGTTTTTGTGCTAGGAATGTTATATTTGTAGTTTGTAGAAGCATCTCGATTAAATTTAGGATCTGTTTGGATTGGCTTAGTTGAGCTTACGTGCTCATATAAACATCTGGGAAACTGCTTGGAAGAGCTTATGGAAACAGTTTATGATGTGTCCATAAGCGGCTTTCAGCTTATTTTCATAAGATTTCTGAAATAGCTTATAGCTTATGTGAAAAGGATTTCACTTTTGTGACTTTAGTGTATTTAGAGGATGGATAAATGATTAAAATAAATTATCTAAAGGAGAGAGAATGATTGCTTAAGAGAGAAATTGGAATAAAGGCACCAAAGTCACCAAACCCAAAGTCACCCAAGTGAATTTGACTTTATTTTATCTTTTGTTACAAGCACTAATGTGATAAACACTTAATTGAGCTATTAATCCCAACAAGGCTTTAGTTCAATGTGCTTCAGTTACCAAAAAGTCTCTATAAGCTTGTAGGTGATCATGTACAAGTTATATTTAATGAGTGAATTTTTAAATAAAATGAAACACAAGCAAATTTCAAAGTTATGCAAGAAATTATTGTGTAAAAAACTCATATGTGCCTGTTGAGAAGTTTTATGTAAACTGATTTTATTGCAAAATAGGTGTTGTGGACCTTGTATTGGTTTGGTTTAGACTGATTTGTAATTTGTGAGAGCTCATCAATTAAAAACAAGTTTACTATTCTTCATTAACGAAAAAAGTTCAGCAAGTTTATAATTCTTTACATTTTTATGAATTTAAATTTAAACAGGAGAGTTTCTTAAAAAATCGATGCAGTGCTGAGACTAATTTCATCTTATACGAGAAGCTTTTGTTTAAAAAACTTACAGTTATTGAAAAAATCTTTTAGTATTTGTTTTGCCATAAATTTGCATTGAGAATGTCATCTAAATTGAGTCATTTCGTCTTTTAAATTTCAAACCAAACTGAGAAGATCAGATTCTTGCTTAAGATTGCTCTAAGTATTTATGCACATACACAGCAAAAGGAATGCTGTATGCTGTGTTGTCATATATAGACCAGAATTCCTCTGTATTCCATATTTGTGTTTTCCTTCTCACGGTTCAATAACAAATTTGGCTGGATTATTCTTCTGTTTTACATTGTTGCTCCTTTTTCTGATGCAGAACGATAATACAGAGGGTTCGACAGTGGATCTAGAAGAGATGTGCCGCAAATATCTGGAAACATGGTAAGACCAACAACCTTAGCTTTGTTCCACACTTTCAAAATTTTGGATTAAAAAACTGATTATGAATTACATAGTACACATTGCCTAATCCTGTAAACTGTACATTGACAAGATATTGCCACTAGTGCAAAACTGTTCTTAGTTTTCTATTTCTATGTATAAAGTACAGTGTAACTGTACACTGAAAAGTAGCAGTTAGCCGCTATAAAATTTTCATACTGTGGCAATTTTCAGGAGCGTTGGTTGCTTAAAAAAATTTCTATGGCGTCTGACACAAAATTCACTACGTCATTTCGCCATGGCTGCTATTTTACCGCATTTTATAGTATGAATTATTTATCCAAGTTTTCTATTTCTATGTATAAAGTACAGTGTAACTGGCCATTGTCTGATGTTGTCGAGGATCCATGTATCAACAATATCAATTACTACTAGATAGCTTGGACCAGTCATAATTGTTAGTAGCACACTATAGCAGTGAAAAGTAGCAGTTGGCCGCTATAAAATTTTCATACTGTGGCAATTTTCAATTAGCAGCAAGGACGGCCCAACACATATTGAGGCTCAAGGCGAAATCCGAAATGAGGCCTTTTAAGTTATTATTAGTTTGTGCAAAAAAAAAGTTATTAATAGTATTTGTTTTACGAAAGTAATATTTTTATTCAAAATTTCTCTTTTCTAACTTTTTTTTTGGATGCAAAATCATTCATTAAATTATTGTAATCGATTTCGTTTAACAATTCTTTTTCAATCGACAACAAAACAAATCCATTTAATCTTTGTGGACACACTATTGATCTTTAATAAGATATTATTAACTTTAATTTTGAATTTTATTTTCGATAGACACAACAATTATATGAATTGTTGGCATTATTCTATAAGCAATATACGCATTTGAAAAAGAATTAAGTTTTTTAATACAATTAAGTATTAAGTATATCAATTGGTGTATCATTTTCCACTTGTATTATTTCTCTAAAATAGAAAATATTTGAGGCCGTAGGCAAAGGCCTAGTTAGCCTATAGCTTGGGCCGGCCCTGAGTAGTGGTGGTTGCTTAAAACAATTTCTATGGCGTCTGACACAAAATTCACTACGTCATGCCATGGCTGCTATTTTACAGCATTTTATAGTATGAATTATTTATCCTACATTTGTAATCTTCAGAAAAGCAGTTATCCTGCTACCTATGATCTTGCTATAGCATTTGTGGGGTTGGCTGTTCTGCATCACAGCCTGAGATTGAGAACTATGGGACAAATAATTGGAAGTTGCAATCTCACTTTTCTAATTGATGCTGCCACACCAATTAGTATTTGTCATTTCTGTCTCGTTTATATGCTAATTGAGCTTTTTGTTCTTGTTTTTCATCTCTCTTCAGTAGCAAGGATGCTAAGTCAACTGTCAATGATCAAAAAGTGCAGGGTATGCTTTTAAATCCTTGAAAACCTATCTCTCTTGTTTATAACATCAAATTATTTATTCTTTCTACGAGTCAGATCTTTCTTGCATATCTCATTCTCTTGCTTCTTGAATCGTGGCAATTAAATCTTAATGGTGGCTTTTCAATTACCTGCTAATTGCAGGTGTGGACTCCAAAAATGACGAGGAAAAATCCAAGGGAAAAAAGAAAAAGAAAAGCAACGTAGTTTCTGAATCTGTTGATAATTTGGAAGACAACCAATTGGAGTCACCAACTGTGGTTACAGAAAACAAAGTTAAGGATGATTTATCTACAGATGCCAAAGTTGATAATGGTGCCGAGACAGAGAAACGGTCCAAACATAAAAAGAAAAAGAACAAGAAGTCAAATATTGAAGGGGGTGCAATAGAGCAGAATGCAGTTACAGAAAATAAAGTTAAGGATGATTTATCCATAGATGCCAAAGTTGAAAATGGTGCTGAGACAGAGAAGAGGTCCAAACGTAAAATGAAAAAGAAAGATAAGTCAATTAGTGAAGGGGATGCAAAAGAGCAGATTGGAGACCCCGATGCAACAAGTGAAGAAGCAACGCCCGAAGAGAAGAAAGATTCTAAGAAAAGGAAACGACCAATTTCTAAAGAAAATGGTGAACAAGATACCGAAATAAAGGCAGATGAAGAAACCAAACGCAGGAAAATAGAAAATGTGAGTGAATCTAAGGGAGGAGACCAATCAGCAAAATCAAACGGGCACTCTGAGAATGGGGTAGAAAATTCTTCTGTGCAAAAGTCTCAGAAGAAAAAACATAAAGAATCAGCTGAGGTATGCAATAACTAGTATTTATTCTCTCTGAATATGTACATGTTATCCTCCTGGCCAATGGATAGGCACTTTGAAATCAGTCAGTGAGCTTGTATAGTTTCTTCATTTAAGATAGAATATACATATTCTTTACATCCCCTCTTTTTATTTTCAATTAAAAAAATGTTTTCTTTAGAGAACTAGAACATCAGCTTGTGCTATAAATTCTTGAATAGAGTCTAAAACTTACCTAACATTTCAGGTTATTGTGTTTGCTGGCATCCCTTTAAATTAAATAGTTGACTATTACCAATTTCTATATATGTTTGTCTTTATGCTTATAGTTATTTTCTTCTCCCGTAAATGTTTTTGTCTGCTCTTCTTGCTGCTTTCTATGCTGTTTAATTTTATTTATTATTCCATTCCTGGCTTTTGATATAATTGTATTTCTATACAGTTTTGGATTTTTAGTCATATGTATTTAGGACTCCAATTTCACCACTGAAACTAAGATTTATGTTGGGATTTTTGTCTGTGTGACAAATGATATTGCAGCAAAAACCAGTGAAGGCGGCATTTCAACGCGTACAAGTTGACAAAGTAGAATTTGTTGATGAGAGGCTTCAGGATAACTCATATTGGGCAAAGGTGTGATATATTGATATGTTTTCCATGCATTTGGTGTTTGCGATTTTTGTCCCAGTTGCATTATCTAAGAAATGTGTATGGGTCTATCTCTCTGCAGGATGGTGCCGAGAGTGGTTATGGTGCAAAAGCTGAAGAAATTCTTGGCCAAGTCCGAGGAAGGTCTGTTATTTCATATCCGTAATGAAACAATTTTATTTCCAATATTTGCACTTGTATTAAATGCATAAAAAATGTCATTATTTGTTTAGTGTATTTAGCATTGCAAGATTTATGTTTTCATAGACAAGCTATAAATAGGTCACACTGTTGGTTGCATGAAGTTTTTATTTGTCTAGTGAGTTTTCAATGGAAAATCTGTTTGATGGGCAATGCTGAAGCTAGTTCAACTTTTCCTAGATTTTTCACACATATTGGAACCTTTCTTTCATTCTTCTAAACCCTTTTAATGTCTTATTCAGCTAACCAATATAATTATTTTATAATGTGTGTAATTTCTTCAAATACACTTTTATTACCATCTTATTTTGCTTTTTTGGTGATACCAAATATTTCTCTTACAGGGATTTTCGTCACGAGAAGACCAAGAAGAAACGTGGGACCTATAGGGGTGGACTTATTGATTTACATTCCCACTCAGTCAAGTTTAATTATTCAGATGAGGAGTGACTGGGAGGCATAACTTTTTTCTTGTCAAGAAAGATTGTATTGATGTTTGCTACTTGAGCACCATGCTAAAGCCGGTGTTATCAAAATTTTGCTACATTATGGTTTATTGAATCAATATTGTTCATTTGGACAACAATATTTGAACAGTTTTTTGAATTTCATGCTAAAGCCGGTGTCATCAAAATTTTGCTACATTATGGTTTATTGAAACAATATTGTTCATTTGGACAACAATATTTTAACAGTTTTGCGAATTTCATCGTGCTGCTTAATGCTTCCAGTGTTGCATCTAATATAACAAAGTGCTTGGATTCTGGGGCGTCATCTTCTGTTTTGATTGCCTTGGGATATCATTGTATCAAACGGAAAGCTCATTTTGTTGAGTTGTGCTACTGTATTAACACAATGATTAGAGCAATAATAAAAACAAAAGTATTTTTTTGGTCATAACCCTCTTTATTTTATGTCATCTATGAACACAAAGTTTCTTTCATTTATACAAGGTGGAAATTATAAAATTATTATCTAAATATAAAAAGAAAACGAATGCATGTGGGCTAGAGTATTTTTAATGTACTGCCAATCTATGATTTATTTATCGTCAGTATCAAGGGTATATGTAGCGTTCTTCAAAACTTTAATACTAACAACAATAGCTGCTGATGAATATACAAATCGGTTTGGCCTTATGATGTGCTCAATATTGCAGCTTAACCATGATGACTCCGGTTCAAGAGGAACTCATGAGAATTGCTATTTACAATTTTATGCCACTTCAAAATGCTTGTCTATCTCTGAATTGAAAATTAGTTAGGTAAATCTAGCATCTTCCCAAACTTGTTCAAGCCTTCAAGGGCAGCAATTAACATAGTCTTCAAGACTCATTACCAATAGTTATCGTCTTTCATGGTTAATACGGCTTACTTTGAAGAATTGTCATATGGCGTCTGGTACGCCTGTTCCGCCGTCCAATTGAGTTAGGGCATGTTTGGATTTACGACGAGTTTGGTATAATTGTGGTGAATCATCGTAGTTTTGCAAAAGCTACATTTCAAAGCTTCAACAAAATCACATTGTCATTGCGGTTTTGTAAGGAGAGAAGCCAACAACATGCTAATATTCTTTTTCTTTTTATTGTTGAAAATAACATGCTAATATTTTGTTAGGTAACGATTTAACAAATAATACACAAAAATATTAGATAGATAATATACCATAACTACCTTCGATCTTCCATTATTTTATACTTTTAAATGTACAATGAAGTCATCTAACTTGGTAATCTAATGTATTCACCTATCCAATATAAAACACACACAAAAATTTCATTAGAAAAAAAAGTCTATATCTATATTTATATATAAAATGGATACATAGTTTTGGTGTGATTTTTTTCCTTCCATTTTTACATAGATTTTGATCGGCTCGCTGCACTATGTTTAGACTTATTTTTTTGTTTACAATTTAGACTTATTTAATAATACTCTCTTGGTTTCTTTTTAATTGTCGTTTTTTTAGCTTTTCACACGTTTTAAGTTTGCGTTTGTTTGGATGTTTTTATTAGGAATCGTACTCGAGTTCTCTCGAACAATTTATCATAGGGGAAACTCATTAACCACTTGAACTTAATCATTTGGTTAAAATCAATGACTTTTTATACCGTTGTTTATTTTCTAATATTACTCCCTTAATCATTTTTTATATATTTCATTTATTCATCTATGTCCAATAAATAACTAATGATATTATTGACGAATCAATGATTAATATTACATCGAACTTTGAAAACGACAACTAAATAAGAACATTTTTTTCATGGTAGTGCAACAATTAAAAATGAAAGAAGAGAGTAACTATTAAAATAAAATCTTTGGCTCTCCCTAGGTTTCACATATGTAAAGTTCTTCAAGAACGACCCCCATGATTGGCTAAAGCTTGGTCTTACCTCGTCCAATTCAACATCTTCGCTGTTGGGGTGTGGTGGTTTTGGAGAAATAGAAACCACACTTGCTTTTCAAATGTTCACATGCCAACTTATCAACTTCTCGATAGCACAAACATGCTGCTACTTCAATTCAAGATATCAATGATTTTTTTAACCTTAATTGGACCGTATCCATTGTTCACTCACACTCTTTGTGAAGGTAATAATTGTGTTGACTTCTTAGCGAAGTTTGGAGCCTCTTCCTCCTCGGACCTCATGTTTTACACCTCTCCTCCGTCAGACTTATCAGATCTTCTAACAACTGACTCTGCAAGAAATTGATTCCCTAGATTGTAATATTTATTTTTGTTTTTTTATATTTTTTATTTTGTGCTTTTTTAGCCTTGTAATATACTTCCTCCAGTCCTTATTATAAGAAGAAAAACAAAAAACATCAAAACCAATACACTCATTAATTAGTGTAACTTTTTGAATATTTTTACAAATATACCCTCATAAAAATTGTGAAGCATTAAATATACCCACTAATTTTAAAAAGACAAACATTAAATAAGAGGTATAAAAGTATTTTAAACAATATCTACACTTTAAAAGGTTATGATATTTTTTTATAAATAAAACTAATTTTTTTTTTTTGAAATTTTTTTTATATATAAGACGGGAGAGAGTAATAAAAAAGAAATCTGATGTGGAAAGACAACGAGCTTTGATTGGTTGACGATATGCATGTATACTTTTTTCTCACATTAACTAACCTTTGGTTTTGTTCCAGAAAGCTCTGTAGCGCTTTCGTTTTGTTGCATAGAAACGAATCCCTAGCACACAAAATAAGGTATCTTCTCTTCTCGACTAAGCCTTCGATTATTACGGGTTTTTTTTCTTCACTTTTAATCGAAAAATTGAATCTCTTTGCTTTTATTTCGATCTAGATTATTTTCGTCTCATGCAAATTCTTAATTGAATCGCTTACGTGATTTCACTTCTCAATAATTGATTAATTATCCAATTAGTTTCAATTCTCAGATCGAAAGAAAATGGACGCCATTGATTCTGTTTTCGATCCACTCAGAGAATTCGCTAAGGACAGCGTAAGGCTCGTCAAGCGATGCCACAAACCCGATCGCAAAGGTAAAAAACTCAAAATCCCTTTCATTCCTCTTTGATCTTCGTTTTATGTGTGCTTGATTTGAATCTCTGTGCTATGGATCTTTAATTTTATTGTACATTTCGTATTGCAGAATTCTCTAAGGTTGCTGTCCGCACTGCCATCGGTTTCGTTGTGATGGGATTCGTTGGCTTTTTCGTTAAGCTCATTTTCATTCCAATTAACAACATCATCGTTGGATCTGGTTAGGTAAAATTATTTTCCTTCAGAATATATATTATAATTATTGTTCGTTTTGAAACTATAGATGGATTTTAATTTTTTGTTTTGTAAATTTATAAATTCCTTTAATTTGAACCACATATTTGATGGAATGGTTGGTATGAAATACTGATGTAATTGTTGGCAGTATTTAAACAATTTTATTCATGCGGTAGCTTGAAACAATGCCCTTGTTTCGTAAAGAATAAGCTGATAAGCTAGCATATGGTAGATGAGCTTATAACTCCGATTGAATTTGTAGTGTTTAATAAATTAACGATTGAACTAGTTTTTAGATACGATATAACATAAAAAAGATATATTAATATTTATTTTTTTCAATTAAGATTACAGGGGTAAAAATGAGAGAAAACTGATGAGCTATAAGCTATAAGCTGCTTGAATTAGCTTATAAAAAAACTCTAAGCTAGTAAAAATAAGCTATAAGCTCATGAGAAAAAGCTGGTCACCAAACGGGTCCTTTTTAGTCATATGAGCTTCTAAGCTATAACCTAAAAAATTTGTCTTGCCATACAACCTCAATATGATTTGAGGATTTAATATGAACCAAGGACTTTTTCAAGTATATTTGCTGTGTTTATGATTTCCCTACATAATGAGAGATTTTTCTATGATTAACAGTAGAAAAGATGGTCTGCATGTCTGCATACAGTGCATGGTTTTAGTTTGCTCTTAGTTATGATTGGTTGGTGACTTTCTCTTCATTGGTTTTGGTTTTGGTTTATAATGTTGCTTTTGCTTCTTCTAAATGGTATTGCTTTTGGATGTTGATTTTTTCTTGTAAAATCTCAATTAGTCCATGATAGAAGTAAATTATTGTTTTAAATCTACGTCTGCTTTTTCTAAATTTCTAAATAAACATATTTGGAACAATAAGGTGTTAATGTTATCATTCATCAATTGACAACTGGTAGAATATAATCAATTAATCACTATGCAATGGAAACATTAAGATAAGATGCAGTTACTATGCATGTGTACAGGAGATTATGTATAATGATTTTCTGTGATTTATCTGTTTGCTACCTCAGGAGCTTGTGTAATGACTGGCTATTTCTGTAATGCAATGAGAGAATTTGGTATTAATCATTGGCCGTAGCAACTTATGTCAAGAATGTTTTTGGAATTTCATTTTCCTTTGAAAGCTTTTTATAGCTAGTCTAATTTTTATTATCAATGTTATGATGACTGTTTTGTTTATGCAAAGTTCTTTTGATTGATATTACATTGAGTTGATATTTTGATTGCTTAAATTGAATGCCAAGAGAAATCATATTATATGGCACAAAGGATAAGGATTTGAAAATCCATGTCTCGAGCAAAGTGTGTAAAATGAGGATGTAATTAACCTTCGGTTATTTCCGCAGGATAAGGGAAACTACAATCGCCTAAGGAATTCAAGTTGTGAAGCATAAGGAGGCAGTAGGGGTTCCCGCTTTAATAGAACATTGAGTGCACTTAATCTTATGTATTCAATTTTGTTTTTCCATATTTCTTTTTTCTAAAACATTACAGTTCAACATGTGAAATTTTATTTTTACATGGATTAGACTTTTGACCCATTTGTTCAAGGAGGAAATCGTTTAGATAAGGAATTATAATTTGGCCTTGATAAGCATATGCTTAAAGCTAACAAAAAGGCATGATTGGTAGCTATGTAAATTGGACTAACCACATAAAGCAAGAAACTGACGAAAGATGATTTAGTTTTGTCTTCAATATTTATAACAACAAATCTTGAGTACATTAGACTATTGGAGAATTTAAGAAAACAACAGAAGCTCCAATGATCAAAGTTTTGGTGATCTTTGGTACTATTTTGAACATCTTATCAATCTCTTCTAAAACAACGATCCAAAATATTGGATTCTTGGTGCTAACTTCTTGCTTTCCTTGCTTAATCAAAATTGTATCAGCTGATCATATTACCTAAAATACCTTTCTATACTTGGAAAAACAGTTGAGGTTTTGTCAGGACGGAGAAACATTTAATGAAGCTCGCGATATCCGTTAAGGAGAATGGACGTGTGCTGTAAAATATAAATTGATAACTATATCTTTAATGGGAAAAAACTGAAGAAAGATTTAATTTTATGTAACATTTAAATACTAAGATGATCATGCCATTGATTGCATACAAAGCAATAGTGGAATTGGAGACGAGAGACGAGGGTTATATCTCCAAATAGCGTTTGACGGGGTTAGGATCCCTCCCTTTAGTGGTATCTCCATTTCTTCCATTTAAAAATAGAAAAATACAAAAGTTTGAAAAAAATTATAAAATAATTAATAGTGGGTGTGGAACTCGTTTAGTGGTAATACCTGCTATCCATTACTTCATCCGGTCTCTATTATAAGATAAATTCACTTTTTAGATTCATTTAATAAATGATGTATTTAATCCCCATAATATAGATTCAATACATCATATATGAGAGAATCCTAAATTTTATTATCTCTCTCTAAATTTTATTCTCCATTAATTTTGGTAAATAGAGAGGATCCTAACCCGTTTGATGGTGTTAACATTTGCTCTCAGCTCTTCAGAGTTAAGTTTCAATTCTCACATATGAGAACTCTAAAGTAATTTGTAACATACTTATGATGTGCAAATTTCCCTTTACTACCGAAACTTTTGGTATGGAAGAAATAAATCAAACAATTGACAATATTGATATTGTTAGGTTATACATCTTCATAGGTTTAAACTCGGAACATCACAGCGGTGTGTGTGAATTTAAGATGGTGTTTGCATCTTCATTACAAATAACAAAAAGAAATTACAATTATTTGAAAAATTTAATATTCTCACATGGCAAAACATCAAGCAGAAGTCGTGACAAGAAACTGAGCACTTGGCTTTCCTGAAGTTGCAATTATGCCCTCCAATAATCCAAAATTGGCTTAAGACAAGATAGGTGCGTTATCTTTTTTTTTAGCTTAATTGAACCTTTGGTCCCTTAACTTATTTGTTGTTTTCAATTTGAGCCCATAACTCTAAATTTTTTTCGTTTGGTCCCTCAAATATACATCTGTCAGCCAAATTGATCCATATCTGTTAAATTTAACTTGTCTATGGTGGACCAACATTATAGATGGTCCACCGTAGACCTTATTAATTTTGTTAATTTCGACTCTTTGATTTTTTTTATCATAAAGGAGACCGTTGGATCATGTAGATATATTATATCTTACGATAACGTCAATAACTAACTTTTTTCCAATTTTTATCTTCTTCCCTCAACTTCTTCATCGTTTCAACAACATTCATAAAAAAAACCCAAAAAATCTAAAATCATTCACCTCTTCTCAATTCTTCCACCATTTTCAATTCATTCCAATAAAGGGATCCTCTTTCCGCAAACCATTTCATTCCAATAAAATTACGCCATAAACCCTTTCTCTCTCTCTCTCTCTCCACAATTCAGATCCACACCCATACAATGCCGCTCAACAACAGAACCAAAGGATCTCATTTTCCTCTTCTTGCTTTCGTTCTTCTCTACCTTCTCGCTCCTCTCATATTCTTCTTCGCTTCATCCCTTCACACTTCTTCTTCCAGTTCATACTCTCTCTGATTTTTTTTTTATACCCATTTCGTTTTTGTTTCCATTTTGCTAATCTTTAATCAAAAGAGTATTGGGTATTCGTTAATTTCTTGTTTTTGTGTTTTTTTTTTTGTTTCTGGGTTTGTTCAATTTGGCAGTGTAGTGTAAGGTTTCTTGATTTCAATTCATTGATGTGGGTTTTGAAAACAAAATGTTGTTTTTTTGGTTGTAAGATCTATGCTTGCTATGGAAGTGTTAAGTAGTGAAATTGGGTTTTGGTGATTTATACTTTGCTTTGTTCCGTGATTTTGGTATCTAGATTTTCTTTATGGATTGATAGGTTATCTGTTTTCTTCAATTGGTTGATATGTTATCTGATTTGCCATTGGAATTGGTTTGATGAAGAAGAAAAGAATTGGTTTTTGTTTGCTGGGAATTTTTGCTGGGTTTGATGGTTTTGGTTTGGAGTGGGAAGAAAAAGAAAAATTGAAGTTCAGATTTGGGTTGAGAAGAAGAAAAGGGCAAATTGGTAATTACACAAAGTTTTTTGATTTTGTAGTTAAAGTTAACAAAAACAGACCAAATTGATTAACAGAGGTATATTTGAGGGATCAAACAGAAAAAATTTAGAGTTACATGACCAAAATAAAAACAACAAATAAGTTAGGGACCAAAGGTTCAATTACGCTTTTTTTTTTTTTTATTGAACGGACATGCATTATCTTTATCGTGCACTATGGAGTTGAACCTTAATTTATTATTCAGGCAGTATGAAGTATCGATTTATTTATAGTATACTCTTTTCCTGTCTCCTGATTTGTAAGAAGTACTTCGTTATTATATATAACTACATTTGTAACATTCTAATTTTTGTTCTTCTACATTTTTATAAAATTAAAGCTCTTAAATTGAATAGATGTGTTTGTGAAATTGCCACGAATTTTCTTCTGTACGTGTTGCATCTAATAAACCAATTCCATACCATGCGTACAAAAATTATCAAAGAAACAAACAAGACTTGTTGATGGTTTTCACTAGGTAATTGTGTTTTGGGTAGAGAGGATATAATCCTTTTTTACTCCTTGGTATGTGATGTTAACTAACATGCGATTCCCTATATAGATCATACCTAAATAAATGTCCTATCACTAATACAAAATTTTTCATTTATACAAGACATCTAGCTAGATTAATAAAAACAAAACGAATATATATGGGGACAGAATAATAGGCTAATATTCTTAAAATTATCATTAGTAGCTCCCACAATGAATTTCCAAGAAGTTTCCTGCTATACTGACTGATGTTAACGAAAGCTAAAGTCTTGATCTCATTGTTAATATTAAGTCGTTAGGATGCATATATAAATTCGATATTGCACATTCTAAACTTTATTTCATACACAATTGCTCTTGGCTTCTTTTCAGAGTTGGAACTTCATCGGTGTTACTCTAGCCTTTTCAGATTTGGCTCATCTAAACCAGGTAGAGAGTGAGTTTATAAATATTTTTTTTTTTGAAAGAGAGTTTAGAAAAATATTTAGAAGTTCTTTTAATTTGACTCACTTATAATGTTTTTTGGGTGTTTATTTTTCTTCGTAATACAAAATCCTCTTAATTTAAGAGAACTCAAAAAATGTATTGAATCATGAGTTTGGCGGGCTTAGATAAATTATTTTAATTTTATTATAATACTTTAAAAATTTAAAACATACTCCCTCCATTTTTATTATACCACACTTTACCATTTTCACACATATTAAAAAATGTAATTAATTTTGTATGAGAAAAAAAAATTATGAATGACTTTACAAAATGATCATTTATTAATTTATTCAAAAAAATGATCATTTATTAATGACATGATTAAAAAAATCGGAAGAAAATAGAGAAATAAATAGTAAATTATATGACTTAAGAAAGAACATTTATATTTAATTGGGAGTGTAGAATGACTTATAATTTGATGCACATCATTTTTTTCAAAGTGACATATAATAAATAATGAAGGGAGTATTAATCATAAGAGTTTAATTGTTATGCACTCACAATATAAAACTTTTTTACACATGTATCCAATCAAATTATGCCACATAGATATTTGTTGAAATATTTTATAAACTAACATATAAAAGTGATATTATAAAGCGATTTGATTGAATACATGCGTAAATTTAACATAAACATTCTATTATCACTCTCTCTGCAATATTGGAACCTAACAAGTATTTCTAAATAATATTATACAAAATGCAGTATTAAACTCTATTTTTTGTGACTAAATTAATCTCTATTTCTTAATACACATTACTTGTGTGATTAACTGGATCAGTTTGATTACTCTGTCAAACCTCCTTTAGTACACCAACAATTGAACACCATGATTCTCACTATACGCCTGTTTAGCAATCATTCCCTCGCTTGGCATTTGTGCTACAAGTTGGTATATGCACACACACTTGCAATGCTAGAAGTGTGGTATTTTATTCTTGAATACTACAAACTACAAATCACTCTCTTTTGAATATTAATCAGTAACAGTAATCACTGAAGAAATTATCTCCAGAAGAGTATCCCTATCCGTTGAGTTGAAAACCAATCAAGAAGACTTCGTAATGGACCAATATTTGAAAATTGTTGTCCCATATCTACAACTCATATGGTAAAAGACTCTTGGGACATTCAATATGCTGAGACGTGGGCTCGAACCTGCAATTCTCCACTTCTCAGCACCATGTGTGTGTGAGTTTCGCCGCTAGACTCTTTAAAATAAAAATATTTGAAAATTGTATACTCAAATGACCGATACTGCGTCTCAAAAGTATAAGATGTCCTTCTCGTTCTCATAGTTGAGATGGTGATTTGATTAGGGTTGATTCGACTAAAACAAGGTTAAAACAAGTTTTGAGCACTCATTTTCATTTCCTTGGTTTTTGTCGAACAATCCTAGACCACCACATCACCGTCTCAGTTATGAGAGCGAGAAGGACCCATGAGCTTCTTCTTCTAGGGAAATTTATCTGACTGTGCAACTGAAACAGTTGAACTGAAATTGAATTTAAACAGCACTGAACTGCAACTCCAAACCATATCTATAAACAAATACAAGTGAAAATCTGAATTGTTTTTTTTTTTTTTTTTCTATTTAGTGGAATTAAATTTCAAGGTTGATACAGTGAGATTTTGTTCAGAGAGTGCAAATGGAACCATTAACAGCAATCAAAGTGGTTGGTTATTATGATGATATATGCTACTGTGAATAGTAGACAAGTGAGGCATATTTGGTAGCTTCGAGGTGCCATCTTTCCCGCGACAGGTACTAGGAAATATGAAATTGTCAAAGGACTCTCCTACGACACAACGTGATTTAGAGGCCGGTTCTCCCAATGCCAATACCTGTTCTGGTGATGTTGATGGCGAAGACTCAATCGTTGGAGGGTATGACTCGACTTCCATTTTTTTTCTCTGTTATTTCTATTTTTTTCAATTATACTAGGCAAATAGTAACTCCTTCTGTTTTTTAGCAAGCTTCGCTTGTGCTTAATGCCACTCGTCAATTTCGCTACACCTTGGACTTGAAGAAAGAAGAGGAGAGGAAGCAAATTTTGAACAAGATTATAGTGCATACACGAGTCATTCAAGTCTGGTTCCTTCAGTTGACTTTATTTATTATTGCTTTTTTCTCATGTTACACTTGTTAAGTGTACTGACTTGTTTATTTTTGGGCTCTACCAGGCAGCATATCGCTTCAAGGAAGCTGAGAAGAACACAAATGGTGAGTCATTACTCTCCCTCTCACTCAAGAAAGCACACTTGTTGACACAACAATGGGACCAAGAGAATGCCTATGCATCTTGGACATGTTAGGGGAAGTAAATAGTTTGAAAGTAGGTGCAACTATAAATAAAAAGCACCATCAACAAGCTAGCTTAATTCCTTCTGTTGGTGATTTTTATCACTGATATGCATAGACACAACATCAGGGAACACCGTCATGCAGAAATTGCGCATATCAGCTTAAAACAATTGATTAAACTGGTACTATTTTCTGGAGGAAAAAACAAGCAACAAACTAGTACTAGTATGCATGATTAAACTTAAAACAATTGAAAGAAATACAAATTATTTAATGGACTTAATTTGTGTTAATACAATCAAATGACAAGAATTCAATGCATATAGTAGTTTTTAATTAAAAAAAGTAGTTTTTTACATTTAAGAGAGAACCCTGAAATGCATATTAATTTGTAAATTTTAAAAAAGAGTTGTAATGACCTAGTGGTTGTATCTTGTATGAACTATTGTATTGTAGCTAATCCTTCGAGAATTACACCCTCAAATATGGCTATTAAGGCCGCTCTTATAATACCGAAACCAGAGTGACCACTCAAATATGGTGTTACCACCATTCTAACTTTTAACATCTTCAAATAATATATATAGTACTGCGACTATTCAAATATGATGTTACCACCGTTCTAATCTCTAACTTTTCCAAGAATCGAAGAAGAATATATATTCTTAAGAGCATTCTTAATTTTCGAAAGACATTATACCTAGAAAGGGACTATGAGGACTATGGTCTTAAGAACACTCTTAATTTTGAAGGGACGCAAAAAGGAGGACTCCTCAAAACAAGCCGAAAAGGGGACACAGAAGAAAAGGATTCGAAGTTTTAGAATATTTTCGGTATGTAGAATGAACTACTCGAGCTCTCTATTTATAGAGAAAATTCACGACTAATATGTTAGAAACTTTGGGAACAAGTAATTCTTATATTATATCTAGTACAAAAATATATCATATTGAGTACAAAAATAATTTATATTTAGTACCAAAATATATTTCAGATCAAGTACCAAAATAAAATATATTGCATACCAAAATATTTCCGAATGTTCACCAAAATATTTTAGATTGCGTTCCAAAATATTTTAGCAAAACTTGGGGACTAAGAAAGCACTTTCTAGTAATGATTAAATTAATTATTTAATTTAACATTTCCAAATAATAAAATATTTCAGTATATATTTTTCTGTTAGTGCTTAATTCGTTCAAATAATTATATACCCCCTTAGAGGTACACCCCTAACTATATAAATACTACTAATATGTGTGATCTATCCAATGTGAGACCTCCATTTTTTTTTCAATTTACACTACACTAGTTCTATCCAATGTAAAAATTTGTGTTTATTCTTTTAACTATCAATTTTCACACATGTTCCAACAATATATACATAATATATAGAATGTGGTAAACCCCCGGTTCATATATTTGATCTATTTAATATAAGACTTTTTAATTCAATAGTTGAATTTTCCTTCAAACAAATTCAATAGTTGAATTTGTAAAAATTTTAAATTTTGTATTCTATACAAAGCTGCTGAAGTTGTAACTATGCTAAGTTTAATTGTCACTCGGTATCAACGGATAGCGAGTCAAGTTATTTTTTTTCTTCACTCGGTATCTGTTAATTTTTTTATTGCGTTAAAGTTTGTAAATTATATACAATTTCAATTTTGATTAAAATTATATGGATAGATGTTTGTGACTTTTAAATAATAATAAATTATGTTTATCTTTTACCAATAATATAACAAATATAATAAAAATTCGTACTTCTTTTTAAAAACACCAACAATATAACATTCTGAAAAGAAAATTTGTTTAAGTGTATAATTAGAATAATAAAATATACATTGTTAAAAAAAATCTTGAATTCTCTTTATATATTTTTTTAAATCTTAAAGAAAAATTTGTTCAAGAGAATAACTAGAATAATAAAATATTCAGCCA